>PVIY010018063.1:0-48285 GCA_004026745.1 Myrmecophaga tridactyla
CGAGTTTTCAAGCTGGCAAAATCCTGGCCCACACTGAATATGCTAATTAAGATCATTGGCAATTCCGTGGGGGCTCTGGGTAACCTCACCTTGGTGTTGGCCATCATCGTCTTCATTTTTGCCGTGGTTGGCATGCAGCTCTTTGGGAAGAGCTACAAAGAATGTGTCTGCAAGATCAATGAAGACTGTACACTCCCCCGATGGCACATGAATGACTTCTTCCACTCGTTCCTGATTGTGTTCCGTGTGCTGTGTGGCGAGTGGATAGAGACCATGTGGGATTGTATGGAAGTCGCTGGCCAAACCATGTGCCTTATTGTTTTCATGTTAGTCATGGTCATCGGAAACCTTGTGGTATGTATATAATACCAGTGATCACAAATAAGAACAGCCCAAGGATCAGACAGTAGCTAGGAAGGTGGCCTGATATAGTAGAAATATCTCTGAGTCTCTGAGTCTAAGGCTTAGACTCAAATCTCAAACCAGAACTAACACTCCAGCAAGGCATGGGCATGTGACTTAACTTCTCTGAACCACCCACCCCTGCCCCCATTGCCCATTTATAAAATTGAAACAACAAAACTGAACTTTTAAGGTTGATGTGAGGATTAATTGAAGTTTACTATCTATGAACATTTGGAAAGCATAAATATAAGTACTGTCTTTTCTGTTTCTTCAATGAAAAATATTTTTATTTTTATTATCAATTCTAATTTTCATCCTAGTATTATTTTTATAAAACAATGCTCTCCAGTAAATCTAAAAATACAATTGTCTATTCTATATTGAAAATATTCTTCACACATTTGTAGTTCCTTTTATTTGCTTACTCGGAGACATATAAGTTGTATACTATCAAATTTTGAAGACTGACTTCAATGAAATAGGGCAAAATATTTTAGTTATATATTGTAATTATCCAAATAACGTGGAAGAGCTACCATTTCATCCACTGAACTTATTTTTAAAAGAAATTATTTCAGTTTGAGTTATGTATATATGTATGGGCACTGACCAGATTTTAAAAACTTATTTTTAGCTGTGAGTTAAAACCTAAAGTAATGCATAATTTGTATATTTATATATTTTAAGGATTAAATTTCTCAATCACTTGTGAACAAAGCATTTTTATATGTCTTCATACTAGACCTTCCTTTTGAGTATACACTTCAAATGAGATTTCTTAAACGAATACTAGAGAGAGACCTGTGGACATACAATTTTTTTTTCTGAACAGTAAAAATTCTAGAAGACCTAAATTCTAAACAATATCTGACACAGAAATAAGGAAACAAATTGAATTTCTTGTTTTGCATGGGCCTTCCTACTGTAAAACATGTTCTGAAACTTGATAAATACATTTCAACCTAAAATTGTTCCTGTGAATACATTTCCTTTAACATCAGTTATTATGAATTATTCCTGCATTAATCGTAGTTTATCAGTTAATTGGATAATTTTCCATATATCCTACTGCTACTCTGAGATTTGAAATTTGTTTATATTTTCCCCACATACTACACATGCAAAAGGAAGAGAAAAATAATTTACATTGCATGGGTCTAGCTTAAACTGTGGAATAATTTTAGATTTTTCTCCATCTGTTGAGCTATTTGAACACATAAATTTCAAATTGTGTTTGATGGACAATGTGTTAAACCTTATATAATTTACTGTTTTGGAATTTCTACTGTTATAAAAGATTGTGTCCACTAGTCTGAGGGAATTTGTATTTCAAGTATAATGTATTTGCTTATATCAGCAGGGATTAGATAAAAAAAAGTCATTACATACATGACGCTAGGCATTCCTTAGAAAAAAGTGATAAGATAAAATGATAAATGTGAAAATTGCTTTTTTTTTCTCATTGGCAAAAACAATGAAAGAAGGATTTTGTATTTTCAGGGGCAAACTGACTGAATACACACAATTTAAACCTTTGAAGTTCTGTTTTCCTTTTGTCTTTTTGGCACATAAAAGATATCAGGTCCTTTAAATTGTATGTGGTTTAGACATGGTATCTGAAATATAGTAACTATTTAATAAGCATTTGTTGAATTAATTTTGGCAAAGACCTAAGATTGCCTGAATTTACGGTATTTTGTTGCTTATAGCTTTTAGTTTCTCATGTGCTTGAATTTTAATGCTGCACATTTTTGTTTTTGTTTTTAGGTTCTGAACCTCTTTTTGGCCTTACTGTTGAGTTCATTTAGTTCAGATAACCTTGCTGCTACTGATGATGATAACGAAATGAACAATCTCCAGATTGCTGTAGGAAGGATGCAAAAGGGAATAGATTATGTGAAAAATAAGACACGGGAATGTTTCCAAAAAGCCTTCTTTAGAAAGCCAAAAGTTTTAGAAATCCATGAAGGCAACAAAATAGACAGCTGCATATCCAATAATACAGGAATTGAAGTAAGCAAAGAGCTCAATTATCTTAAAGATGGGAATGGAACCACCAGTGGTGTAGGTACTGGAAGCAGTGTTGAAAAATACGTAATTGATGAAAACGATTACATGTCATTCATAAACAACCCCAGCCTCACTGTAACAGTGCCCATTGCTGTTGGAGAGTCTGACTTCGAAAACCTAAATACTGAAGAGTTCAGCAGTGAGTCAGAACTGGAAGAAAGCAAAGAGGTAAGAATATTTTCAAAGTTTTTTGCTGCATTTCCTGTTATAAACATGTACTATGGTTATTTAGTTTTCTTTATTATACTTCTATGCATTGCTAAAGAAGTAGTATCCAAAGTCGTATGTATAGTAATATTGGAAAATCATTAGATATCCTTTAATGAGAAACGTTTTTGTGGAAATTCCAACTTTCCACAGGAAAATCATCATTCTGTACAATTAGTATATTCATTTTCTTGATAGCTTGAAAATCTGATTTAAAAATGTAGCCTTCCAAAGAAAAGATGTCAATTAATACATCCTACTGTACACTACATTGTATCTTTAGACAAATCAATGAACCATTTTATTAATCACTGTGAAGGCAACATCTCCTTATTCACTATTTTAGGTTTTGCTATGCTGTGTTATTTTCATTCAACTATGAAATTTTTATTCAGTATGATAGAGTTTTATTCATTTATGGATATAATATATATTAGAAAAGCACAAGTAGCACTGATTTTGTTTCTCCAACTCAAAGACAAATCTACAAGATCTTCCAGATTAACTAGAAAACACTGGGAAATACTTGGAAAAGTTCCACTTCAGTATTACAGTTGAACTTTAGCTTGAAATTTTCCACTTCAATATTACAGGAAAGAACAGGAAAGGACAGGAGAAAGGAAATTATTCCTACTGTATGATTAGAATTCCTATGGTATTATGATAGTAGCTAAGTAGGTTATCGGTATTAACTCTGCAGAGAATAGGATTAAATTTTTTTTTCATTATTTATTTATGGAGTTCAAATATACCAGTTGGAAGTTAATCATCAAAAACATGTATTTATATGCATTGTTAAAAAAGTAATGTTGAAAGCTTGAAATACTACTAAGTAGTATTGAAATTTTAAGGCTATGATAGTGACACCATAGAAATCAAACCAATGATGTTTGAGTTTGTGAGTATATTTTGGAAACTTCTTTTCTGATAATCATATAAACAGAATTTGAAATCCTTATAAATAAATTGCTGACAATGTTGCAACTGATAACTTTCTGATAATTTTTCAGTCATTTCACAGATACTGAGATATAATAATAAATGTGGAAAAACTTTAAAAATGGTAATTCACAGTATAAAATGAAATAGTAATATTCTTTCTCTTGGTTCTACTCAGTCTGCTTAGTGAGTTCACTTTCAATTTATGTTGCTCATTCTCTAGACCAAGCATTCAATTCTAATTTGCTTTTTATCATTTAATATAGATTGGTGAAGAAACACCAATTAATTAGATATTTGCTAAGCAATTTTTCAACTCAGCGCTCTGCTAGAAACTTGGTATAAGGAAGAGTTAAAGAGAATTCTATAACGTAATCCCCCTACAAAGGAATTTCAGCATCTTTGAGTGAGCTAACGCTAAACTCACGAAAACACTAAAGACCTATTAAAGAGCTTAATCCTACAAAAATGAATATAAGGTTTTAGGTATTGAGAACAGGGAGAAATCAGTAGAGTAGTTGCTAATGAAAGAGATATAATTGCAATGGAACTCAAAGTTTAGGTCAAATATAGAGGAACAAAAAGCAAAAAGTAGAAACCTTCTGAGTGAAAACCAGAGCTATTAAGTAAATTTAGTATTAAGCTGAGTCAGTAAGGCAAACAGCATAAATAAAGTATTGGTTGAAAAGATAGCGGGAAGACACATTGGATATGAAAGGTAGTTTCAAATTGTAGTCTTTGAAGTAAGTCACAAGAATTTGGAACTGGTTGCATAGTAAATAAGGAGCTAGTGTATCCTTTAACAGGGGAAAGGTAATAGGAAAGTGATGCTTTAAGAAAATTTATTTGATATCAATGAGTAAAACAGCTTAGATTGAGATACAAGGGGGATATGGTAGCAATCATTTGATAGCAATGAGGTGATGAAATTCTGGGCTAGGATAATATGGGCTGAGATTTACTGGCAATTTGACAAATATTGTAAAAAGTTTGTAAAATTGGAAAAATGCTAATGCCACTGTCTGAAATGGCGCTCTTAGAAAGGGGGCCAGGTTTATGTGGGAAGAGGAAGAGTTCAGTTTTGATATACTGAATTAGAAGTGACACTGTTGAGAACTATGGTCTGCATGAGAGGTCAGGGTTTAAAAAAATAGATTTGATAGTTTGGATTTCATAATCACCCAATTCCCTGAAAATAGAGGAGCTGGCTAAAGAAGTATCTATAAAAAGAAAATAGGAGGAAATTATGGACAAAATAAAATGAAAAGCTTGAGGTGAAGAAGAGATGAAAAAAGCATGAGGTGAAAAAAACTTTTGCTAGATTAGTATAATAGGTTTTATCTAATCAAATCTTTGGAAAATAAAGATCTTAATTTCCTTCTAGCAAGCAGTTAGTTTTTAGGATACTTTGAAAACTGTTAAAACTGTTTGATGTGCACAGATATTTCAATGACTGCTTAGAAGAACACTATTCTATTGCCATGTCTTTTTAATGGTTTAAAAACATAAACTCAGAATAATGAAATCCAATGTCTCCTTCGTTATCAACTCCTGAAAAACATTTATTACCTGAACAAAAATTCCTTATTGGGTGATTTGTAAAAACCATTCTGTTCTCTTTCAATCTAATTTTTAATACATGGAATCCAATTACAGAATGTAATGAATTCTTTAGACAGACATATTAGTGGGGGAATATATCAAAGTAAATATAAACTTTTATATTTTTATAAAATTTCAAATTATCTTGTACAGTTATATTAAATTCAACAATAAATTTTAAGTAAATTATTTGGTAAAATTAGTACAAAGCAACAGAAAAATTTATAGGACAAATTTCATATATGCTCATACCCAAGATAAAAAGTATGCAGTTTTTAAAAAGAAAAGTGAAAATCAGCATGTTCTAACAGCATAGAGCAGATTTGAATACATTCCAGGTAAATGCAGTTTTCATTTGAAATTTGTGCAAAGTGCTTGCATTGATCTCTGATCTCATATCAGGTGCAAAACTATATTGGCTGGCTTATTCGTTATTGATAACTATCACACATACACATAAACACATGTAAACATGCACATGCACAGATAAAAAAACAACATATCCACAAAGCAACACTGTGGTTCACAGTTTTTTTTTTTTGTTTGCTTTCCTTTTCCTTTTTTAACAACAATTAGCAAAATGCATTGACCTCTGATTTGGAGAACACAGTATATTTTTCTCTTTGTTGAGAAAATGAGCACTCATGCAGGCTAAATCCACCGGAGTGGTACATTTTTTCAATAAAATAAAAAATGCAATAAATTTCTGCCTAAATAAAGGCAGTAAATTATTTACAGGGTATTTAAAACTCTGGGTAATCTATACCTTCCACTCATTTTCATAATAATTTTTGCCTAGCTAGTAATGCAACTGGGGGGAAGTGATGCCTAGAATTTTTGAGAGATAAAAATATGAATTGCTGTCATTATATTCTGAACCTCTGAAATAACCAGGCTGGTATAGAAACAAATATAAAGCTTTGCATGAAAAAATGTAGGAGAATTGAAGACGGAGTTCAAATAGTGATTTTTTTATCTTAATAAAACAGAATTATACAAATCTTGTGGTAGAATATAATGTAGAATTTTGTTTTCATAATCATGATTTCTTGAATTTTTTATATAAATATGGATATTTTACAATTTAGTTCTTAAGAAAGATTGTTGTTTTAATTCATATCTTTGTAAGTGAAGGATATAGAATAAATAATGCTTTTAGGGATCATATTTGAAGCTTAATTCCAAAGCACAATCTAGCAATATCATACCATGACCTTCACTGCTTACCATTTTACTTCTCACAGGGGTAAAATCCAGCTGGAGCCATCAAGAATGCAGCTCTGGTGTTTTTTAACCAGCCAGAGGCTCGTGCTACCACTTTTGCCCAGGTTACCCAAGCAAGTTTTACATGTACAGTCACTTTCTAAATGAATATTGATTGGCCTGCATGCTACTCAGCTGTGTTCCTTCCCCTGCCATGGCAAGGAAGTGCTAGACATGCCCAGCTGCTCTCTGCTAATCGTGTGACAAATCACAGCATGGTCAGACGAAACAGGCAGCCCCAACATCATATGATTCTGCTAATTCCTTTTCTAGTTTTTAAAAACAGTAATTGCATGCTCTATAGAATTTATAATATCCATTTTTAACAGGATAGGAATGTTTAAAGTTCAGTTTAGTCAAGGACTTAAGAGAGCATGCATTTTTTAAAAATTTATCTGCTTTTATTTCATTAAAATAAGACCACACCATTTTATTTTGGTTGATTCAGCCTTTATAAATAAATTGTATTATCAAAATGAGCCTCAGAGGGTTTTTTCTGATAGTGCTGCCATTTTCAGATCATTATATTCAGATCTGTGATTACAATTTTCAACCCATCTAAATTATGTGCTCCAGACAAAAATGTTTGCTTTCATATTTTGGGAGAAAGAGTAGGATGATATGTTTTTGAGATATGAAGGGCCATAGTCTGTATGCATTTGGGCACCACATATCTTGGATTTTCATGTAGTTAAGGAAATTTAATGTCATGTGTCTGTAAAACCACAAGTAATTGAAAAAAGGAAACCATGTGATATAGAGTGTGAAAAGTATATTGCATATTGATTGTTAGGTAATTGGTCCAGGTATACTTAATTTAGATTTGGAATTTCTCTGATCTGCATTAATTTTTCTCTAACTGCTCTACCCTACAATTGAGCAGGTAAAAAAGGCACTTGGAAATTTACTACTTTTGATTATTAATTATTAATTATAGTCTTATGAAGAGCAAAGGGCAGCTCCTAGGATTACTTTAAAATTTGTGGATTAACTAAATCCTTAGTTTATTCTCTTGATTCAACTTTCTCCTGCCGATTTCACTGTTGATTAGAACCTGGGCCAGCATACAGGTTCTGGAAGGGAAATTATGAAACAAAAGTGAAAAGTTCATAAGTATTGGTAATTCTCAAGACTTTTGGCAAAAAAAAGGATATCTAACTGGAGTTTGGGGTTGCCAGTGTGTTTAATTAATATATACTTTCTCTTGAGGGGTAATTGAAAATTCATTGCAAAATGAAACAAATTCAAGAGTAAAATTATTAATGAAAAATAGATAAAAGCATAGTCCCTGGTAATTTATACAATTTTAGTTTGGGGAGAAAGACAATATTTAATAGCTGTTAATAGTTACTGTAGAAAATCTAATTTCTTTTTTCTTCACAAGTAGAATAGAATTAAATGATACTGGCAAATTAACATTTATAAAACATGTTTAACAGGATTGCCTCTTTCCTTTACAAAGCCTTTATGAAAACATTGAAAATAAATGTCCTGAGCACATGAATTTCTTGAAAGTGTCTGTCATCCACTTTCAGAATTTGGAGAGTAGTGGGAAAATGACTCCAGCTTTCAATTTGTCTGTCACGTTGTTAGTGTCTTCCAAACTCTTTGTGAAATTAAAGGCAAGGCCACTCTTGGAGAGGTGTGGATGAGTGTGTGAATAGCCATTTTAAACCCATCTCAACCTTTAGAGAACTGTCTGTGTTTGAGTATACTTAGCTGAAATAAGACCCAATTAAAGCTGGTTTAGAAGGATTTTTTTCTATCTCTTCCCTAGACAGAGCATCTTCTTCTTTTGCCTTCTTGATTTCCTTCTACTCCGCTCCTCAACTACTCCATAATTTTTTCAGTTTCATTTATCAGGTCTTACAAGGCTATTTTAAAATAAAAGATTTGCAAGTGTCATCATACATTTAAAACATGTCAAGGAAAAACCAAATAGAGTTGGTTCATATTTTTAACCATTTAATAAGTGGTCCAAAAAAAAGGAGCTACTTGGTTATCTTTGTTTTCCCTGCCTTGGACCAGCAACCAAATAGCCTCACCATGTGGCTGCCTGTTCTTCAAGTGAAGTCAAGATATGGATATGCAAATCCAAAAGATCAGACTAAGGCCCTAATAGCAATATGTAGCTAAATGATTTTGCTCTTCTACTTGGAAAACAAAATCCATAAGTTTTGAGAGAAAACTAGATTTTAAAGGTAATCTGTAATGGCTGAATCTTTTATTTTGCCTCTTGAATCACACAGCAATTTGTAAGAATCAACGATTTGTAATAACTGATTGAAAATAATTGAAATGTGAGCGCATTTCAGTGGAAGTAGGCCAGTTGCTAACATTCTCTTCTATCTATGAAAGTTGAATTTCATTATTTAATTGGATAAAAACCAAGAGCAATATTAGTAATAAAGGGAAATTTTGACGTTATGTTATCAGGGAGAAAAAGATGGTTGTCTTTGCACTCATGACGTTTGTGGGTGCTGATTGTGTCATTTCTTTTGTTGAACTAATCTATTCCTCTGAGTGGTATTTGCAATAAACCTTGAAAACTTCATATTCAGGTACCATGTCTTTGAGAACATGGTTCTTGGATCAGCGTGCAGCTTCCACAGCATTGCGCTGGGCTTCTGCTACAGCCAGGCATGTCTTCTGTGGCTGAATTAGGCCTGGAGAATGTTGCATCTTAAACCTGCTTTCCAGCGTGCATTTGTAGAGCATAAGCCATCATCCCTCTGTAGGCTCAGTAGTTTCTACAAGGGATGGAAGAATCTAAACTTTAGGCACCATAAAATATTTGAGTGATAGAGATAGAATAACACGCAAAAAAGTTTGAACTTGTACTATGTGAAAGCTTTCTCTTATTTTGCCTATATACCCAATTATTTTTTTCTGAGTACTTCAGAACAGCTATAATTTTTGTATTAAGTATAGTTATCAAGATTCTTAATATGGTAAATTTCTTTTCAGGTTTCTTTGCTTTTTTGTTACTTATATCATGTAGTATCACAGCTGTGGCAAAGTAAAGAAAGTAAGTTATTCTTTGTACTTATCACAAGTGACCTGTTTTTAAATTAGTTACATATTTTTAAATAAAATTGAAAATTATTTTGGTATGACTATGGTAAAATATATCACCAACTACTCTTTACTAAAGTATTAGTGCCAAAGTGTTGAACTTAATTACAAAATGTTTAGAATATATCAATGTATAGAATTTTGAATATTTAAATAGTTTTCTGGGGTGTAAATTAGTGATTATAAAGTACAAAAGTAAAATTCCTTATGTATTTAATGGATAAAATATATCAGACAAGACATCATAAGTGGTAAGTTGGTATAATTTAATAAGAACATACTTTAAGTTTTAATTTATAAATGTAGTAAACCTCAAAACTTTTGAAACTTCATAGAGTTGATACAATATTTCACAACTTCACAGTTTCTTATGATAAAAATGTGGCCTATGGGGATGGCAAACAATATAGTGACTTTTCTGAATAAGGAGATGAAATAATGAGATTAGCAAATAAGCCTGACTCTCCAGCTGGTAGAGAGTTGGCTTTATATAAACCTTCAAAGAGAGGTGAATATTAGTCTACCATTTTCTAAACTTTGGGTCATGGGGGCTTGCTAATCTTGACTATAGGTCCCTTTCCAAACATTCCTTGAGGAGCTTTCCTTGAGGAACATTTTTTGATGAGCATAAGAAAAAAAAATGTTTATCCTTATAATCAGAAAAACTCCTGGGTAACAGTGAAGCACTATTCTTTGTAAATGGGATTCTGCTCCTTTGAGCACTGGGCAGAATGCTGGCAAGGATGCTTCCTAGTTTATGTTTTCAAAACACCTGTTGTGTCTCATAAGGCCAGGAAGATAGACATGAACTGACTGCCATCCCTCTCTACTATAAGATGTATGAATGCACAACATCTATACCCATTTAAAAAATTGAACATGTTCATATCCAAAATGGCAATCACATTCATAAATGTTTACACGCTCAAGACAGTACCAATAACAAAAATACATCCAGAGACTAGAGATCCATACTTGACAAATAATTGATTCAATTGTCATTTATTTAATAGCCTCTGTTAGTTACTTGTGCTGTGAAGGGTTTGCTTTAAATAAGTATCTGTATTTAAATTTAAGACACGTGAAGAATAAATGAAATACCATTTTAATGTGAGAAATTAAACATCTTACAATTATATTAACAGTGGTAAAATGGGAAGTAAAAGGTGAGTATATTTTCTAAAGCTTTTCAAAAGTATATATATGTATGCATATATACATATATACGTATAACTTTCTTCTCTTTCATTTACTTGTTGAATGTCTGTCAATAGTCCAGAGAAAATTTTTGGAAAAATCATGGATTTTTAATCATTAAAATATCATTATTAATTAAATAATTTTTACTTAATAGGAAAATACAATCCCTAATATAATTAGATTTCTGTTAAAGCCATGATTGAGTTATTTATCAAAATGGAGAGATGAAATTACCTAAACGCTATAATTCTCTTTATGCGAGTAATACAAAAATGCATTTAATCATTCATTTATTCAATCTTCATAACTATTTAGTTATGCTTGGCAATGTACTGGATCTTTGGTATATATATTTTATATATATATTCTTGGTATATATATGTATACAGTTATATAGATGTATACATATATATTCAAGGGGGATTTATCAAAGGAAATAAGCATAATGAATTAGATGTTCCATAAAGTTAGCAGGAAGAAAAGTGGAGAAATCATGCAAGAGAGAATGACTTCATGGAAGTAGTGGGCTTAGAAGAAACTATTAGCTTGGATTGGTTAAGAAGAAGGAGAAAAATGCAATTTTTTATAGCTAACCTTAAAATGGCTTTTGTTTCTTATTGGTATAAGTTTATACAGTGGATATTATTACTACTTCTCATAAAAAGCCAGTGTCCAGCCCATAAAGCACCAGTGAAACTGAAAGGAAAGAGTTGGTTGCTGAGCCTAAATGATCATCTGGCATTTTCTTGGTTATACCAGAAGCAACTGCAGTAGCTCTCATAGCCCCTTTTAAAAAAGACTAATGGTATCTTAAATGTTAGGAACAGAAGAATTATGGGTAAAGAATATACATGTTGGCTTTCCCACCTCCCCCAGAGGTAATGGTGGAATGTCCTGTACACTAATGATCCTCAGAACCATCAGCCAAAAATTATGGCCCAGCTTCTCTGTTTAGCATAACTCCAGGCTAGGAGGTACTACATTATAAAATTATATTTTGAATGTAAGAATTTTCCAAATATATTTAGTTGGACATGGTTAATGTCATCTTCAGAGTATCATCATAAAAAGTGTCATCTGGATACAACTCTTGAATTAGTTCACACTCTAAAATATTAAATCATGTTTGTATTATGATTTCAACAAATCAGTCTTGTGCCAAATTTCCCCCTATAGAATCTGCATCTCTGGAGCCATTAAGGCATTTTTAAATAACACATTAACTCCTTCAAAAGGCTAGGACAGAGTGACCATACCGCTTAGCTAGTAAAGTTAATGGGAGCTTTGAAACCATTAGCATGTCCATGCACTGTCCATTCATCTTAAAGGCTTTACATTACCTAGGTTGTGCTGTGTCATGTCTTTTCATCGGTTTTCATAAGACATTGCACACTTATAATGTCTTCTCAAGTAATTTCAGAGTACTTAGTAGATATTTATTCTTGTAAGATTACAGGAATAGGCTCTTTCTAGCCATGTGGCATATTACAATGATTTATTTAGAGGAAAATTTCACAGCCTGATCACATGTTGAAATCAGAATGTGCTCCTAATGATAGTCTATACGGATTCTGGACAATGCCAGAATCAGTTTATGAAGAAATTTCCATCTCATTTAGAATTCTTTGGCAAGTACTGAATTCATTTCAGCGGTCAAAAAAAAAAAGGAGATCCATCATTTTCCTGCTAGTAATGTAAGAAGAAAATTATGTAAGCTTGGAGAAATATAGCTCAAAGTTGAACTATTATGACTGTGACTAATGTTAATGTGCTTCCTTTCTAAAATTACAGAAACATGGACAGTACTTAGAAACATGAAAATTTCCATCTGAAGTGGAGGAAATTACAATTTTAGTTGATACATTTAATTAATATGATCAGTAGTAGATATCCGCATACCAAATTTTTAATCAAACTATTCTTACTATAATACCAAAATATTTTGTATGGTATTCACATACAAATGTAAATCTTAAGTCAACAGTGTAATCCATCCTTTCCAAATCACCATGCTGAATGCTGTCTGACCTTAATATCAGAAATTTTATTATGATTCAGGTCAGTAGTCACTTTGTTGTGAATAATAGGACTTAAATTATAATGAATTATTAGTGCATAATATCAGTGGTGTTAAAGAGTCAATGCTGCCACTACTAATTTTCCCACATGATGATTTAGCTTAAATCATATTTTTGCAATGGGGTTTTGTTTCTAGAAACTAAATGCAACCAGCTCATCTGAAGGAAGTACAGTTGATATTGCTCCACCCCGAGAAGGTGAACAAGCAGAAATTGAGCCTGAGGAAGACCTTAAACCAGAAGCTTGTTTTACTGAAGGTAAGTAAGCTCTAATATAATTAAATGCAATTTCCCCTCACTTCTTATAGAGATTGAAGTTGAAGGGAATACTTAAGACCAAATGTTGAAGACACACTCATCTTTGTTTTTCCTCTTTTCTTCCAAAAAGTTTATCTATCTATATTTCCAGAATATACTATAGCAATGACTGTCACTGGACAATTTAGCTGATATGACATGTCTTTTCTTTCCATCCCCCACAATGTGGGGAACCTTACCCTGTGAGATAAATGGCATTCTGAAATGTTTTCTCATTGATATTTTTTTCTCTTCAGATCTCATTAGTAAAAGTGTGATATGATTTATAGATGCCACAATAACTAAATCCCATTCCTTACATTTTCAATGCAATTAATTTGTGCTGCAACCAGAACTGTTTTTGGATATAGATGTATTAGTTAGAGCATTGGCAGGAAGAGTAGTGGTTCTGCATAGAGAGCGACATAGTATGTTGCACACCAATCAATAAAGATTTGTTGATTCAGTGTGATTGCATTGAGTCTAATGAGTAGTAGCTCATATAGTCAGAGCAGAAAAGTGGATGGGAGATATAAATAATATGAAAGTGAAGAGGGGGAGGACAAAGGAGTAAGAGAGACTGACTGACAAGATGAGTCATGGGTGTGACTAAGGAAAGCTCTGAAGCTAAAAATAAATTAAATAGGGGAAACTGTCAGTGCCAAATACCTGGGAAGAAAGGAGCATTCTGTGCATGAAGAGAAGAGAGTGAAAGTCCAGGATTACATCAAAATATAAATAAACTATTTAATCATGTAGTTTTGCCCCAAATTGGAGAGGTGCACCTAGACCCTGCTTCCATGGATAGCCTTCAGGCAAAAACTGATCCTAACTGGCATTGAAAGATAAAGCCATTTAAAACCAAGCAATGCTGGATAATGTAAAGCAATTCCTGGAGTCTAGGTGACTAGTTGAGACTCTGAGTCTAGGAATGATTCATTATACAGGAAAGATGCTGAAGATAACTAGGGAATGAAGTAGCTAGTTATCCTACAAAATGAACAAGTAGGACGGTGGGGCTCAGAGAGCTTATTTTTCCCAGTTTAACATTTAAAACATTTTAAAAATTTATTCTAATTAATGTTCTGTTTAGGATGTATTAAAAAGTTTCCATTTTGTCAAGTAAGTACAGAAGAAGGCAAAGGAAAAATCTGGTGGAATCTTCGAAAAACATGCTACGGCATTGTTGAACACAACTGGTTTGAGACTTTCATTGTCTTCATGATCCTCCTGAGTAGTGGTGCTTTGGTAAGTGAAATGCTTGTTGACAAGAATCAGATTCTAGTGAAACAGCTTATTCTCCAAAGATACCAGAAGTATACACTGAATTTATGAATCAAAAGGGAAGATACATCCATGCCTTGAAATACTTGACACCTAAGGGCTTAACTATGAAAAATTTGGTACAGAATAAATCAGACCCATGAAATAGCCAAATGGAATTTCTCATCTGGTAGTTATCTAACATGTTTTCATCACTGAGACATCCTTTTGCAGAGACATTCTGTAACTACATTACCTTACATGTCAAATACCATTTGGTGTTCCGTACAATCATACTAACAGCAACATTTATGAACTAAGAGTGCATTTTGGTTTCTTCATATCTAACCAACTTATTCTTTCAAAAGAAGAGAATCATTCAAGGAATCATACAAATTAATTTTTGTATAAACCAATTCCATTCCTCATCAACAGAACTTCTGATTAAGTTCTGAATTCATATTACTTCACTAAAAGCATGTCTTCGTAGCAGTAATTGAGATAGAGACTTTGGGATGAGGGACAAAAAAGGAAACATATATTAAATTAGTAAAGACATAGAAATTTCCCTGTCAGCATTTTCCTGGTTTGTTTTAGTTTTTTGGATTTTTGTCTGATGTTCACCAACATTGGTCTGATATTACATATCAAATTATTGCTTTATGCCTAATATTAAACTAAACAATTCTATCAAGTGTTTGAAGGAGGCAAGCCATTTAAGTAAAATAAAATGTTCTTGGTTAACAGGCTTTTGAAGACATATACATTGAACAACGGAAGACTATTAAAACTATGCTAGAATATGCTGACAAGGTCTTTACTTACATATTCATTCTGGAAATGTTGCTCAAATGGGTAGCTTATGGATTTCAAACATATTTCACTAATGCCTGGTGCTGGCTGGATTTCTTGATTGTCGATGTAAGTATTCTGAGTGATATTTGTGAAATTATTTTTTAAGGAAGGGAGCTTGACATTTCATATATTTCTATGATTAAAATCTTGATTTTTGAAAGCCAACTTTTACAAATGCTGACACAATTAAGAAGTAACTTTTTTAAAAAACTAAAAAATGCAACATCAAGGAAATTCTTGGGGAAAAGGGTAGAGGAAAGCCTAAGAATGTGAATATTGGTAAGAGAAAACACAAAGAAAGCTGTTCTATACCTCAAGCAGATAGCTCTTCTGTTATCTAAAAGTTAAGAACTTCAAGGTAAGGAAGAGTTAAGCAGACTATCTAAGCACTTAGCTTGCTAATAGTTTGATGAAACTGAGAAAAACAAAAACTCCAGGAGAGAAAAGCAAGACAGATTTGGGGCCAGAAATGTGAGACTTGCACTTTTATCTTCTATAATAGAGTAGTACCTGCAACTAAATAATGTTAAATTAATCTATTTACTGCATTGATTCAGTGACATGCCCACAGAAATAACAAAATACATTTCCTTCTTAAATCAGGAGTCAGATGCCCCAATAGCTATTTAGATATTTACTGTGCAGAGAGTTAAGTATAGGAACCCTTCTCTGAATCCCATTACTCTCGGGTTAGTAGGTACAGAAACATTACCAATTATGGGATACATCTGACTTACAGCCTATTTTTTATTCCAAGTCATGGAGCAGCACTGGAACAGAATGACAGTCAACTGGTTCTTTATAGTCTGTGATATCCCATTGCACAAGGCTTCACAGCCTCCCAACAAACAAGGTGCTTTAAACAGTTTTTTAGCAATCATAAAGCACTTTATTTTTAGCTCTAACACTTGCCAGTATAAGTCAATGATTGCCACATGTATGCATTCATTCTTTTTATCGTTTTTGACAAGTCTGGGACTATCTAAATTCCCCTCCCCTTCCCACACCCCATCCCCCCGCCACATACTCATAATTCTGTAACCAAAATGTGTTTAACCCATTGAGTTGTTAAGAAATCTGCCAAGTTAATTTTAATAGAATAGAAATGACTTCCAATTTCCATGGCTGTTCTTTAATGAATAATGCAGATGAATCTTCGATATTGTCCTGAAAAGTTTATCCATACAGGAAAGTTTAATATTCTCACTTTTGCAGGTGAAATGGACCTTGAAGAATATATAGGCTTTATTCTAGACATTAGGAAACTGAAGACTCAGTTGATTATTTCCTAAGATAACATAATTATTAATAATAAAGTTAAAAGTAGGGTCCAAATTTCCTAATTCTCAATTCAGGGTTCCTTTTCCCCATGGATCAGTTAGATAGTAAATTCTGACATATTGTTGTAAAAAAACTAGTCACAGATTGCTTTAAAAAAAAGAGTTTCCCACATATGAAATAACAATGATAAGTGAAATACTTCAAACCAGAAAAAAATATGCCTTCAAACTTTTGGAAATGTATCTATGTAAAAAAAAAAAAAATTAGTTCTTCAATTCTCTATCTAAAAGTAAAACTAGGTTGTAGTGGGATATCTTTCCAATCTTCTAACATTCTTTGACTTATTCAAGAAATACTGTCAAGTACCTACCCAGGGCCACATACTATTCTAGGCAAAGGAGATATGAAGACGGACAAACAGCTAGGCCTCCTAGAGCTTCCACTCTTTGAAGGAGAACAGATAATAAACATGTAAAGAAATAAAATCTAAAAATATCACAAAGTCAGATGGTGATTACTGCTATGAATAAAATAAAATAGGGTAATGGGATAGAAAATAGAAGCAAGGTGGGGGGTATGGTGATATGTTAGCTGGAGTATTCAAGGAATGTGTCTGTAGTAGGTAAATAATGAGAAGAGATTAGTCATGCAAAGACTGGAGGGAAAAGAGAAGAACAAGTAAAGACCCTGAGTGGGAATGAGCTGAGCACATTTAAGAGGCAGAAAGAAAAGAAAACTAGTGTGTGATGAAACATGGGCAGGAATGATAGAAACTGAACTCAGAAAGACAATGGTAAAAAGTTAGTGTATTATTGTAATTTTAATGAGAAGCTATTACAGAATGCACTTCAGCAGGGAAATAATCTGATCTGATCTACTGTTTAAAACTGATCACTTCGAGTTATGGGGGAAAGGGGACAAAAAGTAGGAGCAGGGAGACCAATTAAGGAGCTTCTTTAATAACCCAGGAAAAAGATTACTGCATCTTAGAATAAAATCTTGGAATTTACTGATGGACTAGATGTGAGGAGTGAAGAAAAGAGTGAATTTGAGGTTGACAAATAGGTTTTCGTTCATCTTGAACAAAATGGATAGAGGATAGAACCATTAATCTGGATGAGGAGATTAGGAGAAGAGGTTTGTCAAGATGATTGTGGGTGGGTTGAGCAACATATTAAGTTTGAGATATCTACTGAATATTCAAAAGGGGATATTAAATTTTATGTCTCAAGCTCAGGGTAGAAACCAGGACCCAAGATATGAATTTAGGGGTCATCAAGATACAGATGGCATTTTAAACCATGAACCTATGTTAGCTCACCTAGGCAGAGAATGAAAATTGAGGAAGGAGCCCAGAACCAAACTCTGGGCACACTCTTTACAAGTTAGGCAAAGGAGAAGGAATCAGTAAATTAGATAGAGAAGGAGTAGCTACTGAAATAAGAAGAAAAACAGAATATGCATATATCAGAAAATCCCAGAAAAATTAGTTTATTTCCAAAGAAAAGAGAGGGTGTTACTTTGTTAAAGGTTTCAGGAAGGTCCAATAATGTAAGCACAGAGATATTACAATTGGATTTGACAAGATGAAGGTCATTAGTGTCATAGATGAGATGTTTCAGGAAAGTGATGAGGATAAAGTACTGATAGGAAAGGTTGAGGAAAGAATGGGAGATGCAGAAATAGAGATAGCAAGTATAATAATTCAGGTTGGAATCAAGGAGGATAACTTAACCCATGCCTCTGTCAGAATACTGTATTAGATTGACCACTTATTCTGATTCCAAATATTTTTTTTCATATGCAAAGATGAAAAATGTTCTATCTCCATATAAAACTCAAACATACTATAGATGCTGTTTTTGGCCACATAATTAACTAAATACATGATCATAATTTATTAAAAAAACAAACAAACAGTGATCCTTATGGGTTTTTGCATAAATGTCATCTCCAAGAAAATTCTAGTACCGACTAAGACAACTTCAAATTTAGTTCTAAACTATCCTAAGGTGCTAATATGTCCAAAACACACTACAGTAAAAAATACAGCATTGTGAAGTATGTACTGCCCACAGATGGTTTTCAACTTACAGAGGTTGCTGATATGACTGAAAGGAGATGTATGATCTTTGCCACTATGAAGTAACCTTCCTATTGCCTCAGGGATAACTTAGAATCCCTATTACAAAAGCAGAATAGATATGCAATCCTAATCCTAATATGTGTTTCTAATTGTCAGCAACTCCTACAACCTAGTAGTTCTTTACTTAGTTCTTGACATTTGTTTTTGACATATTGGCATCCTTAGTAATGGAGCTAGAGTTGTTGTTATTAGAAGTAGTAGCACAATGTGATGCCTAAAACTTTCTAAGCACTTACTGTGGGACTGGCACTTATTAAAGGCCTTAGTAATAATGAAAATTGCTAACCCTTATTTAAGGTTTACTGTGTACAGGTGCTATTTAAAGAAAGCATTATATATATATATATATATATATATATATATAATTTAATCTTCAAAACTCTATGAGTTAGAAACCATCATCATTCTCATTTTGCAGATGAGGATACTAAGGCAAAGAAAAGTTATTTTTCCAAGCTAACATAGCTACTAATTTGCCAAGATGGATTTTGAACCCAAGTATTCTGGCTCTGGTGACTATGCTTTTAACCCCTACTTTATAACTCTCATTTCCAGTATCTCTTTTTAATTATAAGTTATTTATTATAAGGTATTACAACCCTATGGAGTAAGTCTTATTATGATCTCTATTTTTCTACTGAGAAGATAAGGTTTAAAGAGATCATACAACTAGTAGGTAGCAGAGCTACCTCTACCAACTTTGCCCCCTCTTTTGCAATAGGGCACAGATTTAACTGATATGGTTTTTTTTTTTTTTTTTGCACTAGTAAGCGAGTTTCCACATTAATCTCTGAAGGTGATTGCCTAAAAGATGGTGACTTGCTAATATGTACCCACCTGCCTTGGATTTCACGTGGAGTTCCTATGCAGAGAATCAGACTAAATACATAGTGCTTTGGGATAAAGGCAATGAATCACTATAAAGTACTGTCATTTCATATCAATTTCTGATCTCACTCCAGGCCTACTTCCATGTAAACAATCTAGTATGCAGTTTGGCTCTTCCTATAAATGTCTCCTAGAAGGAATGATTCATTTTGTTAATTTTTTTATTCTCTTAGCAGTATCAATTTATTAATAAGAAAAATTTATCACTGGCCAGATAAAAGAAAATCCTATTTATTAAACAATATAAGAATATAAACTTCTATATTTCATTTTCCAAACAATTATGATTTTTAGCACATAGAGAGACTTTTAGTTTCTGATCCTGGTCATTCCTTAAACTACAAACCACAGATCCAATTGGTTATTACTACTTTTGTCTGAATGTATTCATTATTTTTCTCCTCCAACGACATTTCCTCTTGAATTCCCTATTGTAGTTTAGTGATGGAATATCTAACTACCCAAATCAGATATCATCTGAGCTTCTCCTCTTTCATTCTGCACAAACAATCAATCAGCAAGTTCCTCTCCATGTCACCAACTAATCAATCAATGTACTGGGGCTCTGACCCCTCCTCTCCAACACCACATCAACACTTCTTTTACTAACTGAAACAAGCAATAGCTTCTGTTTTTAAAATAAATTTTACTGTGAAATATAATGTATATACAGAAAAGTAATATATTTTAAAGTACAGTTTAACAAGTAGTTATAGAGAAAATTAAAAGTATAGTATGGGTTATAGTTCCACAATTTCAGACATTTCCTTCTGGCTATTCTAATATACTAGAAAGTAAAAAGAAGTATCTATATTATGATTCAGTAGTATAGTACTTTGTTAAATCCTAATTTCTCTGTTCCAACTTCTCCCTCTCATTTTATCATACTTTCAATCTTCAGGGATATTTGGGTAATGACCATTCTAACTTCTTCATATTGAAAAAAGGGTGTCAACATTATGGGTTAGGGGAATGCAATTGATTTATGTTCTGGGAGATACTGGTACCTCTAAGTTTCAGGGCATATCTGATAGAGTAACAATCTGTAGGTTTTAAGTTTCAGTAAAATAAATTTAATAAGTAAAACTTTTATAGAGTCTTACATAGAGCCCTGGGTCTTCTTTAGGGTTTTGGTGAATACTGTTGGTTGGATCTTGGCATACCATGACAATTTGTAATATTTGGCTGAAGCTATAACTTCCAGAATGACCTCTCAACTCTATTTGAAATCTCTTAATCACTGAAACCTTATTTTGCTACATTTCTTTTCCCCCTTTTGGTCAAGCAGGCATTCTCGATTCCAAAATGCCAGGGCCAGGCTTATCTCTGGGAGTCATGTCTCATGTATCCAGGGAGACATATATCCCTGAAAACCAGGCCCCACATAGGGGAGAGAGTAATGAGTGTATTTGCAAAGTTTGGCTTAGAGAGATGCCACATCTGAGTAACAGAAGAGGTTCTCTAGGGGGTGACTCTTAGGCATGTTTACAAGTAGGCTTAAGCTTACCATTACAGAAGTTAGTTTCATAAGAGCCAGCATCAAGTTCAGCTTAGCTTATTATTAAATTGGGAGTTCCCAGTACTTAAGAGTGTATCAGAAATTTCCCAGGTGAGGAAGTTTAATGGTTCCGTATTTTTTCTCCAGTGCCTCAAGGGATTTTGCAAATACTTTTGTAGTATTATCTATCCCAAAATATTCTGGACTGTATCATGGTATTACATTAAGCTATATAGAATCATCAGATCTCATTCTGTATTCTAGGCTTCATGTATTTAGTTGTTTAAATAAACTGGCCAGACTGGTTAAGTTAAATAGTATGCTACAAAAAATTTAAAGTTTGGGCAGAATAACTAACTCTCGTTGGTTTCACACAGTAGTTGAAATTTTAATATACAGACAATATCATCCTTTACCCTGTATTCTGATTCACCTTAGTCCCAACCACATCAGTTTAATTCACATCTCTAATTGAAGTCTGATCTTTTTCATCTTCTTTACCAGTTGCTATATGTATTAATGCTGACTTTCAGAGCTATAGAACTCGAACTCTGAGTCTTAGGTGTCACATAGGTACCTAAAGATCCAGAAAACTACCAAGTTATACACAAAGAGCACAGCATTTCAGAATTTAGAAATAACACTTAAAACTCATGAATAAATTGACTACTATAAGATTTTACAACTTAGGCCCTAGTTTTCTTATAAGCATTTTCTAAATGAGACTATGCAATATTTGTCCTTTTGTTTCTAGCTTATTCTGCTCAACATAATGACCTCAAGTTTCATTCACCTCATTGCTTGCCTCACGACTTCATTCCTTTCTGTAGCCACACAACATTCCATTGTGTATATACATCACAGCTCGCCCTTCTGCTCCTCAGTTGATGGAGCCTCTGACCACCTCCATTCGTCGGCTATTGTGAATAAGGCTGCTATACATATCAGTGTGCAAATGTCTATTTGAGTCCCTGCTTTCAGTTCTTCTGAGTATATTCCCAGTAATGGGGTTGCTAATCCTATGGCGACCCTATATTGAGTCTCTTGTGATCTGCTACATGATCCTCTGGAGGGACTGCACCACTCTGCTTTCCTATGAATATCAAATAGGTACACCTCTCTCACCACATCTTCTCTAACACTCATATCTTTCTGTTTGTTTATTCATTTATTTATGACCTTGGTGTTTATTGAGATGTATTAACATAACATATAATTTATCCAAAGTATACAATCAATGTCTCACGATATCCTTGCTTCATTGTATAATGATCCTCACTCTCAATTTTAGGCAATTTTCATTGCTCCAATGAGATATATAACAGATATATACAGCTACACACAAAAGAAAATACAAAACACTCTATATCCCTTACCCCCATCCCCCAATTATTTTCCCTAGTATTGGTGTGATACTAGTAAGGTATTGATGTTTAATATAGGTCATAACATGCAACAGGTAATTTTCCCTAAATATCATTCTATTATGAACTCTTTGAACAAGGGCCATGCATTTGAAGTAGTTCATGCAAAAACTTATATATATTTGTAGTGTTAATCAGTGAGAAACCTGACTTTAAACAACACTTTTCAATCATATTCACCTTCAATAGGCACTATTACTTATAATCCCATTAATGAACTATCATCACTTCTATCCATTCCCAAACATTTAAGATCAATATTGTTAATGAATCTGTACATATTAAGTAACTACTCCCCATTCTCTAGTTTCTGCCTATCTCTAGTCCCCTATAGTCTACATTTTAAGACTCTGAGTTTACATTTTTTAGGCAGCTCATATTAGTGAAATTATACAATATTCTTTCTTGTCTGGCTTATCTCACTCAGTATTATGTCTTCAAGGTTCATCCATGTTGTTGCATACTACAGAATCTCATTCCTTCTAACTGCTGCATAGTAATCCATCATATGTGTAAACCACATTTTGTTAATCCAGCCAAAGTGTTGATGGACACTTGGATTGTTTCTGTCTTTGGCAATTGTGAACAATGCCACTGTGCTCATCAGTGTGAAAATGTCTGTTCGTGCCACGGCTTTCAGATCTTCTGGGTATATACCTAGTAGCAGAATTGCCAGGTTGTAGGGCAAACTTGCTATTTAGTTTTCTGAGGAATCGCCAAACTGTCTTCCACAGTGGCTGTACCTTTTTACATTCCCACCAGCAGTGAATAAGTGTTCCATTTTCTCCACATCCTCTCCAATATTTGTGGTTTCCTGATTGTTTAATAGTGACCATTCTTATAGGTGTGAGATAGTATCTCATTGTGGTTTTGATTTGCATTTCCCTAATAGCTAATGAAGATGAAAATCTTTTCATGTGCTTTTTAGCCATTGTATTTCTTCTTAGCCATTGTATTTCTTCTTTAAAAAAAAAAGTCTATTCATATCTTTTGCCCATTTTATAATTCAGTTGTTTGTCATTTTGTTGTTGAGTTGTAGGATTTTTTTATGTATACTGGTTTTCAATCCTTATCAGATACATGGTTTCTGTTTCATTGAATTGGCTGTTGTGGGGGTTTGAAAGGATGTATGCCCCTAGAAAAGCCATGTTTTAATCTAAATCCCATTTCATAAAGGCAGAATAATCTCTATTCAATACTGTATGTTTGAAACTGTAATCAGACCATCACCCTAAAGATGTGATTTAATCAAGAATGGTTGTTAAGCTGGATTAAGTGACGACATGTCTCCACCCATTTGGGTGGGTCTTCATAAACTTCTGAAGTCCTATAAAAGAGGAAACATTTTGGAGAATGAAGGAGATTCGGAGAGAGCAGAGAATGCTGCAGCACCACAAAGCAGAGTCCACGAGCCAGCGACCTTTGGAGATGAAGAAGGAAAATGCCTCCTGGGGAGCTTTATGAAACAGGAAGCCTGGAGAAGAAGCTAGCAGATGATGCCGTGTCCGCCATGTGCCCTTCCAGATGAGAGAGGAATTTTGACTGTGTTCACCATGTGCCTTTCCAGATGAGAGAGAAACTGTGACTGTGTTTGCCATGTGCCTTCTCACTTGAGAGAAAAACCCTGAACTTCATCGGCCTTCTTGAACCAAGGTATCTTTCCCTGGATGCCTTTGATTGGACATTTCCATAGACTTGTTTTAATTGGGACATTTTCTAAGCCTTAGAACTGTAAACTAGCAAGTTGTTAAATTCCCCCTTTTAAAAACCATTCTGTTTCTGGTATATTGCATTCTGGCAGCTAGCAAACTAGAGCAGCTATCTCTTCACCTTTTTGACAAAGTTCTTTGAAGCACAGAAGTGTTCAATCTTGAAGAGTCACCATTTATCTTTTTTTATTTCTTTGCTTGTCCTTTGGGTGTAAAGTCTAAGAAGCACTTCCTATTATTAGGTCTTGAATATGTTTCCCTGTATTTTCTTCTAGGAGCTTTATATATTTATGTCTTTAATTCACTTTGAGTTAATATTTGAATAGAGTGTGAGGTAGAAGTCCTCTCTCATTCCTTTGGATATGAATATCCAGTTTCCCAGCCCCATTTATTGAAGAGGCTAGTCTATCCCAATTCAGTGGACTTGGGGGCCTAGTCAAAAATCAATTGACCATAGATCGGGGGGTTATTTCTGAACTCTCAATTATATTCCTATGATCAATATATCTATCTTTGTCCCAGTACCATGCTGTTTTGCCCACTGTGGCTTTATAATAAACTTTAAAGTCAGGAAGTATAAGTCCTCCCACTTCATTATTTTTTAGGATATTTTTGGCTATTTGAGGCCCTTTTCCCTTCCAAGTAAATTTGTTATCTAGCTTTTCCAAGTCTTCAAAGTATGATGTTGGAATTTATATTGCTATTGCATTGAATCTGTAGATCAATTTGGGTAGAACTGAACTGTGGATCAGTTTAGGTAGAACTGACATCTTAACAATATTTAACCTTCCTATCCATGAACATGGAATGTCTTTCAACATGTGTAGAGCTTCTTTGATCTCTTCTAGCAATATTTGTTTTCTGTGTATAGGTACTTTACATCCTTAGTTAAGTTTATTTGTAGATGCTTGATTCTTTTAGTTGCTACTGTGAATGGAATTTTTTCATAATTGCCTCCTCAGTTAGGTCATTAGTAGTGTATAGAAACATTGTTGATTTTGTGTGCATTAATCTTGTATCCCACCACTGTGCTGATTTGTTTATTAGCTCAAGTAGCTTTGTTGTAGATTTCTTAGGATTTTCCAAATATAGGATCATGTCATCTGTAAATAATAAGAGTTTTACTTCTTCCTTTCTTATTTGGATGCCTTTTATTTCTTTTTATTGCTTAATTGCTTTAGATAGAACTTCTAGCACAATGTTGAATAAGAGTGGTGATACTGGGCATCCTTGTTGCATTTCCAATCTTAGGGGGAGGTTTTCAATCTCTCATTGTTGAGTATGATGCTGGCTATGGTTTTTTACAAATGCCCTTTAATGTATTGAGGACGTTTCCTTCTATTTCTACCATTTTAAGTGGTTTTATCAGAAAAAGATGCTGAATTTCATCAAATGCCTTTTCAGTATCAATCGAGTGATCATGTGAGTTTCTTTTTTTGATGTATTAATTTAGATTTATTTATGTGTTGTATTACATTGATTGATTTTCTTGTGTTGAACCACACTTGCATGCCTGGAATAAAACCCACTTGGTTGTGGTATATAACTACATAGTGGTTATTATATATATATATTATATATATATATATAAAATGGGACATTGGATTCAACTTGTAAGTATTTTGTTGAGAATTTTTGCATCTATATTTATTAGGGAGATTTGCCTGTAGTTTTCCTTTTTTATAGTATCTTTACCCAGTTTTGGTATGAGAGTGATATTAGCTTCATAAATTGAATTAAGTAGTGATCCTTTTTCCTCAATTTTTTGAAAGAGTTTGAACAGGAATGATGGTAGTTCTTTTTGGACTGTTTGGTAAATTCCTTTGTGTAGCCATCTGGCCTTGGGCTTTTCTTTGTAGGAAGATTTTTGATGACTGATTGAATCTTGTTACTTGTGATTAGTTTGTTGAGGCCTTCTATTTTTTTTTTCTCATGTCAGTGTATGTTGTTCATGTGTTTCTAGAAAATTGTCCATTTCATCTAAGTTGTCTAGTTTGTTGGCATATAATTGTTTATAGTATCCTCTTTTCATATTTTTATTTCTTCAGGTCCATGGTGATGACCGGCTCATTTCGGATTTTATTTGTATCCTCTCTCTTTTTTCTTTTTCAGCCAGCTAAGGGTCCATTAATTTTATTGATTTTCACAAAGAATCAACTTTTGGTTTTATTGATTGGATTCATTTTCTCCTCTCCAACTCATTTATTTCTGCTTTAATCTCTGTCATTTCTCTTCTTCTATTTGCTTTGGGGTTAGTTTGCTGTTCTTTCTCTAGTTCCTCCAGGTGAGCCATTAAGTCCTCAATTTTTGCTCTTTCTTCTTTTTTAATAAAGGCATTTCATGAAATAAATTTCCCTCTCAGCACTGCCTTTGTTGCATCCCATAAGTTTTCATATGATGTATTCTTGTTTTCATTTGTCTCCAGAATTACTCTTGCAATTTCTTCTTTGACCCACTGGTTGTTTAAGAGTGTGTTATTTAACTTCCATATATTTGTGAAAGTTCTGGTTCTTTGGTGGTTATTGATTTCTAGTTTCATTCCATAGTGGT
Organism: Myrmecophaga tridactyla; assembly: GCA_004026745.1. Taxonomy (NCBI): domain Eukaryota; kingdom Metazoa; phylum Chordata; class Mammalia; order Pilosa; family Myrmecophagidae; genus Myrmecophaga; species Myrmecophaga tridactyla. Next base: position 26,751 of record PVIY010018063.1, read on the forward strand.
CAGAGAAAGTGCTTTGAATAATTTCAAACTTTTCAAATTTATTAAGACCTGTTTTGTACCTCAGCATATGATCTATCCTGGAGAATGTACCAAGAGCACTAGAGAAGAATGTATAATTTGGTGTTTTGGGGTGTGTAATGATCTCTGTAATGTCTATTAGGTCTAATTCTTTTATCACATACTTTAGCTTCTATATTTTCTTATTGATCCTCTGTCTAGTTGTTCCATCTATAGAAGAGAGTGGCATATTAAAGTCTCCCACTATTATTGTTGAAACATCTATTGTTCCCTTCAGTTTTGCCAATGTTTGCCTCCTGTACTTTGAAGCTCCTAGATTGTACATTTATGACTGTCATTCCTTCTTGGTGAATTATCCCTTTTATTAATATAGTAGAGTCCTTTCTTGTTTATCATGACATCTTTGCATTTAAAGCCTATTTTGTTTGATATTAGTATAGCTAGTCCTGCTTTCTTTTGGTTACAGTATGCATGAAATATCTTTTTCCATCCTTTCGCTTTCAATCTATTTGTGGGTCTAAGTTAAGTCTCTTGTAAACAGCATATAGATGGATCATTTTTAAAATCCATTCTCCCAATGTATCTTTTAATTGGGAAGATCATTCAAAGTTATTATTGTAAAGGCAGTTCTTGAATCTACCATCTTATCCTTTGGTTTTTATTTCTCACATCTGTTTTTTTCCTGACTCTATATCCTTTAAATTACCTTTACTAAAACTCTTCAAATTCTGTGCCCTCCTCTAGATCTTTCTCTCCTATCGTTTTTTTCAGCCAACAGAGCTCTCTTTAGTATTTTTTTCAGGGCATGTCACTTGTTAACAAATTCTCTCAGCATTTGTTTGTCTGTGAAAATTTTAAACTCTCCCTGACTTTTTTTTTTTTTTTTTTTTTTGCATGGACAGGCACCAGGAAGTGAACCTGGGTCTCCGGCATGGCAGGCAAGAACTCTGCCACTGAGCCACCATTGCCCGCCCACTCTCCCTCACTTTTGAAGAACAATTTTGCTGGATAAAGAGTTCTTGGTTGGCAATTTTTCTCTTTCTTAATCTTAAATATATCATACCACTGCCTTCTCACCTCCATGGTGCCCACTGAGTAGTTCAAACTTAGTCTTATGCGGCTTCCCTTGTATGTTATGAATTGTCTTTCTCTTGCTGCTTTCAGGATTTTCTTCTCTCCAGAATTTGACAGTCTGATCAGTATGTGTCTTGGAGTTCATTGGGCTTCTTTGACTTGGCATATCTTTATGTATTTTATGAGGTTGGGAAGTTTTCTCCAATTATCTCCTCAAATAATCTTCCTAGCCCTTTACTCTTCTCTTTCTGGGAAACCAATGATTCTAATATTTGAGAACTTCATGTTGTCCACCATTTCCCTGAGATCCAATACAAATTTTTCCATCTTTTTTTTGCCATTTGTTCTTTTGTGCATTCAAATTCAGTTGCTTTGTCCTCTAGCTCAATTATTCTTTCTTCGGCCTCTTCAAATCTGCTGTGTGCTTTTCTCATATATTTTTAATTTGATCTACCATATCTTTCATCTCCATAAGATCTGGTTTTTTTTAATTTATTCCTTCAAATTCTTCTTTATGCTCTTTTTGTGTCTTCTTGATATTCTTTATGTCTTTAGCCAACCCACTGAAGTTATTTAGGAGATTTGTATGAACATCTTTTATTAGTTGTTCCAAATTCTTTGTCTCCCCACTGCTTTTTAATTTGGTCATTTGGCTTGGGCATATCTTATTGTATCTTCATATGCTTAGTGATTTTTCAGCATTTGATTATCTTTTTTAAAAATGTTTTATTGTATAGTATAACATATATGCAAAGCAAAGAAATAAAAAAGCAATAGTTTTCAAACCACTCTTCAACAAGTACTTACAGGACAGATCTCAGAGTTTGTCATGGGCTATCATACAGTCCTCTCACATGTTTCCTTCTAGCTGCTCCAGAATATAGGAAGCTAGAAGGCTTAATTTTTTTTTTAATCATCACAATCAACTTTCTTTCTTTCTTTTTTTTGGTGAAAAATAGCATATATACAAGAAAAAGCAATAAATTTCAAAGTATAGCACCACAATTAGTTGTAGAACATATTTCAGAGTTTGACATGGGTTACAATTCCACAATTTTAGATTTTTACTTCTAGTTGCTCTAAGATACTGGAGACTAAAAGAGATATCAATTTAATAATTCAGCATTCATATTCATTTGTTAATCCTATCTTCTCTGTATCACTCCACAATCACCTTTGATTTTTCCATCTCTCTTTCTTTAGGGGTGTTTGGGCTATGGCCATTCTAACTTTTTCATGTTGGAAGGGCCTGTCATTAATATGGGATAGGGAAATGAAGCTATCTGATGTTCTGGAGAGACTGGACCCTCCAGGTCCCAGAAAGTGTCTGGTCCCAGAGACCCATCTGGAGGTTGTAGGTTTTCTGGAAAGTTGCTCTAGTGCATGGAACCCTTGTGGAATCTTATATATTTCCCTAGGTGTTCTTTAGGATTGGCTGGAATGGGCTTGGTTAGGATTTGGCAGGTTATGATAGGTAACAAGGTCTAACTGAAGCTTGGGTAAGAGCAACCTCCAGAGTAGCCTCTTGATACTATTTGAACTCTTTCTGCCACTGATACTTTATTAGTTTTACTTCTTTTCCCCCTTTTGGTCAAGATGGAATTGTTGACGCTATGGTGCCAGGACCAAATTCATCCCTGGGAGTCATCTCCCATGTCACCAGGGAGACTTTCACCGTGGATGTCATGTCCCACATAGGGGGGAGGGCAATGATTTCACTTGCAGAGTGAGGCTTAGAGAGAGGGAGGTCAAATCTGGGCAACAAAAGAGGCCCTCCAGAGTAATTCTTAGGCATATCTATAGGTAATCTAAGCTTCTCTGCTATCAACATAAGCTTCACAAGAGTAAGCTTCAGAATTACGGGCATGGCCTATTGATTTGGGTGTCCCTGAAGTTTGACACAGTATAAGGGGATTCCCTGATGGTAAGGTTTAATAGTTACATACTTTTTTCCCATCCCTCAAGGGACTTTGTTAATACTTTTTGATTATCTGCTTAATATACTATAGGATGTATCCAGGCATTACATTAATCTATACAGGATTAAAGGACCTCTTTATTATTCTGGGCTCCCTGTGTTTCAATTATTCAAATGAACTATACAGATAGTTTGAGTTAGATTATGCGCTGCAGAAAATATCAGTTCCAGGGCAGGCCATGGTGGCTCAGTAGGCAGAGTTCTCGTCTGCCATGCCAGAGACCCAGGTTCAATTCCCAGTGCCTCCCATGCAAAAAAAAAAAAGAAAAAAGAAAACATCAGTTCCAGAGCAAATAAACCTTTTTTTCTATTGTCTCAAAAAGTATGTGTGGTTCCAAAATATAGACAATGTCTTTCTTACCCCTGTGTTCTGAATTACTTTAATCCCAACCTGATCAGCTTCATTCTTATCTCTAAATATCAGGTTATAAATATATATAAAACAGCCTCTTGAAATCCAGAAATAATAATTACCACTCCGGACTTAATGTGTCTGCTATAAAAGCTTACAATCTAGACCCCTGTTTTCTTATACGCATTTTCTAAAGGAGACCATGCCATTGTTGTTCTTTTGTTTCTGGCTTATTTTGCCTCACCAAATGTCCTATAAGTTCATTCACATCATTGCATGCCTCACGACTTCGTTCCTTTTTCTAGCAGCACAGCCTTCATTCATAAGTATACACCATCATTCGCCAATCTACTTCTCAGTCAGTGTATCCTTCAGCCATCTCCATTCAACAGGCATCATGTATGGTGCCCAAAGTCCACAGTCCATCAACATTCTTGAATTTAGATAATTTCATTGTTCCCAAGAGAAAGAAAACCAATAAACACACTCTCACCAAATAAGAAATCTAAACCTTCTCTTAACTCTTGTCCCTCCCCCAATTATTTACCTCTGCAGCTGGTAGTGTCGATGTTTTCCTTTTGAACATAGTCCATAGCATGCAATAGCAGTTTTCCCCCATACCCTGGACTTAAACACTCTTTGTACACAAATCAGACTTTTGAAGTAATTCTGGCAAAAACTAATTTATATTTCAAGGGTTAATCAGTGGGACATGTAGGTCTATACAACCCCTTTCAATCTTGTTCATATTCAATATGGTAATATTACTTATAGACCCACTAAAGAACCACCTTCACTTCTTTCTATTCCCTTACATTGGAGTTCAACCTCATTAGCTAACTGTTCACCCATCTCTAGTGTCTATGTATCTCTACATCCCCAATATTTGTTCTGTATTAAAAGCCTCTGATTATACCTTTATGATGCTCATAAAAGTGGAATCACACAGTATCTATCCTTTTGTGTCTGGCTTATTTCACTCAGCATTATGTCCTCAAGGCTAATCCATCTTGTCATTTGCTTCAAGACGTCATTTCGTCTTATGGTTGCATAATATTCCATTGTATGTATATACCACATTTTGTGATCCACTCGTCTATTGATGGGCATTTGGTTTGATTATTTTAATAAGGTTATTTTGAAAGTTGATTTTCCTTGCTTGTCTAATATTTTGTAGTTGCTTGGGTTTGCATTGATGGTCTCATTTTGCACTTGGTTTGCCAATAATTCCCCACCAAACCAAGGTCAGGACCTCATGTAGGAGATGCAACTCTAATTGAAGCTCTGGTAAAAGCTAGAGCGCCAGAGTGCCTGAGTGCCAGAATGCACTTTCCATGGCTTCCCAGCAGATGGCATTCTTGGGTCACTTCTTCCCCTCTGGCCCACTTCTCCCCAGCTGTATCAGCTGCTGGGTAGGGTCAAGACCAGGTGCAAATCTAGTCAAGGCTGGAAGTCTCCATAAGGGCTGAAATCCACCAACCCTGGGGGTGAGGCATGGGTACTGTGCACCTTGGCAGAGAATCTAGTGATTTCTAGACTCCCTCATGGAATGACCTTGGGCTGTGGGGCTGAAAGTTTCCACTTGCCCTGCTCACAACCAGAATGGGAGTGCTTGGTGGTACGATGTGGCTTGTATCATCATCCCTGCCTCTCCACCTATGCATGCCATGAGTGCTCTGGGCCTCCTTGAAGAAAGGAAAAAGGTAGAGGGACCCAGAGTGTTTCTTTTGCTGGCCAACTGTCAGGTCGGCTCTATGTGTCTCCTTCTTCTCCTGAGGGGAGGGCTCTTCAGTCATCACAAAAGTGGGAGCCCACAGCAGTCTGCCTCAGGGGTGGGAGGTAGGCACTGTGCTAGCAGCAAGGTTTTCATACATAGGTAACCAAGACAGCTGGCTTCAGGTTCCTAGATGGGAGCTCCTGGTTGCAGAGCTGAGAGGGAAGATCACCCAAATTGGCTGCAGAGGTGGGAGTGCAGGAGTGCACCATTCTTTCGGCACCCACTCCAGCCTATGTATTGCAGCCTGCCCCAGGTGCAGTCACAAATGAGTAAACTCACCCCATCCTCTCAATCATAATTTTTCTGCTTTTTCATCCAGGTCCTCCCTATATAATGTGGAAGTCCCTCTCTGGTCACTCATACCTGGAACCACTGTCCCCCAGTCATTTTCTGCCCTTGCTGTAGTTCCACAGTGTAGAGCTCCTCGTTGTTCCACAATGTAGGGCTCTAGTGTCTTCTTAAATGTCCTCCCTACCTCCAATCATGACTTCATCAAATAACTCCTTTACAAATAGCCACATAGATCTTTCCTTTCTTAAATCCCTTCCCATGGGATACCATACCAGTTCATCAGTCAGGATTTTAAATAGACAGGAAGGAAGATATGGGTTGTAATTCGATAAGAACTAATCTTTATTAAGGCATATCAATCTTTAATATGTTATTACTTTATTTAATTTTCACAACTCTATGAAGCATCTTCTGTTATTATCCCAATTTTGATGATGAAATTGAGACACAGAGAGGTTACTTAGCTGTTAAATGACTATATAGCATATATTGATTATGCAAAATGCAAAATTTCAAAAACAATTCATATCATATCTTCATTTTTCCTAGTGTGACTTGTAATTTGATTTCCTTGATTAGTTTATTCTGGAGTTTGTTTTCACTTTTACCTAGGGTTTTCTTGTCGGTTGGCTTTGTTCTTTATCTGTTCTTTGGCATTCAGTTTAAATTATTCTAATCTCCTGTGGAGCCTCTTGCTTCCCACCTCAACCTTTGTCTCAAACACATCCACCGCAGGCTGAAAATTAAAAGCTCCACACCACTTTAAACCAGTAGAAAGCTACAGGCTGGCAAGTACCACCTGCTGGGGAGGATAGGAAAAGCACAGAGACTAGAAGCTCCACAGGAAAGTCAGACAACCTGCTGGGTCTCATCCTCATGGAAACTTGATATTGATTACAGCCTCCTCCTGAGACCTGGGCCTACCTCCTCTGGGAAAATCTGATCAGGGCTGATCATATCTGGCGAGACACTCTTCAGAAAAAGTCTGTATAGGCAGGGCAAGAACCAGAAAAACAAGAGCTGAAAAATTCTGATCAAACAGGAGCTATACTAGAGGTCTAGAATAAATACAAGTCACACTAGGAAAAATGAAGATATGGCCCAAAGGAACAAACACTTTAAACAAGATAAAGGAAGTGAAACAACTAATTAAAGATGTTCAAAAAAGCATGCTATTTCAATTAAAAAAAATCAAATCAGTGAGTTGAGGGAAGATATGGCAAAAGAGATCAAGGATATAAAGATGATACTGGGAAAACCTGAAGAACTTGAAAGCTTGAAAAAACAAATGGCAGAATTCTTGGGAATGAAAGGCACAAGAGAAGAGATGAAAAACACAATGAAGACTTACAACAGCAGATTTGAAGAGGCAGAAGAAAGGATTAGCGAACAGAGGACAGGACATCTGAAATTATACATGCAAAAGGACAGATAGGGGAAAAGTAGAAAAATATAAACAGGGTCTCAGAAAATTGATTGGCACAACCTGAAGTGCATGAATATACACGCTACAGGTGTCCCAGAAGGAGAAGAGAAAGGAAAAGGGGCAGAAAGAATAATGGAGAAAATAATTACTGAAAATTACCCAACCCTTATGAAAGACATAAAATTACATATTCAAAAAGCACAGCAGGGCGGCTGCCGTGGCTCAGCAGGCAGAGCTCTGACCTGCCGTGCTGGAGGTCTGGAGATCGATCCCTGGTGCCTCCTGCCCATATGCAAATTAAAAAAATAATAATAAAAATAAAAAAAACAAAAAGCACAGCATATCCCAAATAGAATGGTTCTGAAGAGATCTACTCCAAGACACTTAGTATCAGGTTGTCAGGTGTCAAAGACAAAGAGAGAATTCTGAAAGCAGCAAGAAAAAAGCAATCCATCACAAACAAGGAAAACTTGATGAGATTATGTGTGGCTTTCTCAGCAGAAACTATGAAGGCAAGAAGGCAGTGATATGATATATTTAAAATACAGAGAAAAATGCCAACTAGGAATTCTATATCCAGCAGAACTATCCTTCAAAAATGAGGGAAAGTTTAAAATATTTTTAGACAAACAGATACTGAGAGAGTTTTTGAACAAGAGACCTGCTTTGTAAGAATTACTAAAAGGAGCACAAAGGCAGATGGGAAAAGACAGGAGAGAGAGGTAAGGGTTAAAAGACAAGAGAGAGAGTAAGGGTTAAATGAGAGAAAAAAATAAAATGACATATCAGAATAATGCATCCAATGTTGGTCATGATGCATCCAACAATGTGGATGAAATTTAAAGACATTATGTTGAGTGAAATTAGTGAGAAACAAAAGGACAAATACTGTATGATTTCAATAAGATGAACTAACATTAATGACCAAATTTTGAGAATTGAAGTTGAGAACACAGGTTATGAGGAGTTAGAAAGAGGAAAGAGACTGGGCATTTGATGTTGGAGTACAGAATGTTCAACAGGATTTGATCCAGAAATGGATACACAATACTATCTGATGGTAGCACAATATTGTAAATACACTAAATGAAGTTGAGTGTGAGTATGATTGAAAGATGAAAGCTAGAGGCATGTATACACCAGAAGTAAAGATAGAAGATGAAGACTGGGACTGTATAACTTAGTGAAACCTAGAGTGGACAATTATGGTGATTAAATGAACAAATATAAGAGTGTTTTTACATAAGGGAGAGCAAATGAATGTCAACATTCAAAGTGTTGAAAATTGGATGATATATGGAAAAAATACAATCAATACAAAATAGGGGCCATAGTTAACAGTAGCATCATAGTATGCTTCCATTAAATGTAATAAAGGCAATACACCAAAGCTAGATGTCAATAAGTGGGAATAAGGGAGGGTGAGGAATTCTTGGTGTTGGTTTTGCTGTTTCTCCTTTTTAGTTTATTTTATTTTTTATTCTTCATTTTTACCCTCTTCTTTCTTTGCGGAAGAAATGGAAATATCCTCATGTAGATGATAGTGCATAATGATGTGATTATCCTGGAAACCATTGCTTGTTTAATTATGATGGATTGTACGGTGTGTGAAATAAAACTGTTTGAAAATGAAGAGAAAGATTCAAGTGTTGGGGAAAATGCAGAGAGAGATGTACCTATTCACTGTTGGTAGGCAAGTAGAATGTGCAGACCCTCAGAGCAGTGTGCTGTCTCCACAGGAGGCTAACTCGGGTTTCCATGTGATCTTGGAACTCCATTATTAGGTATATACTCGGAAGAACTGAATGCAGGACACAAATGGACATTTGCACACTATTGTTTATGGGGGCAGTATTCACAATTTGCAATGGATGGAGGTGGTCTAAGGGTACATCAACTGATGAACACAAGGGCGAACTATGGTTCATATATATATATAATGGAATATTGAGCAGCTCCAAGAAGGAATGAAGTTGTGAGGTATGCAATTAGGTGAATGAACTTTGAGGACAGTATGTTGAGAGGATTAAGCCAGGAACAAAAAGACAGATACTATAATGTCTCACTAATATGGACTAACTACAACATGCAAACTCTGAGAATTGAATTATAGATCATAGGTTTTCAGGGGAAGGTTTATTGTAAAGATTACTATAGAAACTCTTGCAGCAGTCACATTATTCCAGAGTAGTAAGGGTTATTTCTGAATTCTGATATGCTGACCTCTTTGTGTATAACTTTGTCATTCACTGGAACTTTAGGTATCTGTGTGATGCCTAAGGTAGAACTCTCTATGAAAGTCAGTACTACCCCATACAGCAACTGTTAAAAAGCTGAAAAAGAGATCAGACAGCATTTAAGCTACGAATGAAGCTGGTATGGTTAGGTCTAAGGTAAATCGGACTAAAGGGTACTAGATAATGTTGACTGTGTTTAAAATTTTCAACTTTTGTGTGAGGCCAAAGCAAGATGTTTATGTAGTGCAAAACTTATATTTTCTATAGCACACTATTTAATATAATTTGTTTTGTCAGTTTATTTGAATAACATAATAGGGAGTGAGATTTTGTTGATTTGTATAGGTTAGTGTGATACCCTGAAACCCCAGAGTAATCTAGGCAGAAGATGAAACAGTATTTGCGAAGTCCCCTTGAGGGATTGAGGAAAAATGTGGAAATTGTAAACTTCCCCACCTGGGGAATTCCTGATATTTTCACTAGCATTGGGGACTATCAATTTAATAGGTCAAGCCCTTAATCTTGGGACTTGCCCTTATGAAACTTATTCCTGCAAAGGAGAAGCTGAGCCTATTTATAATTATGTCTAAAAGTCACCTCCCAGAGAACCTCTTTTGTGGCTCAGATGTGATCTCTCTCTCTAAGTCAACTCTGCAGGTAAATTCACTGCCCTAACCCCTGCATGGGACATGATTTCCAGGGTTGTAAATCTGTCTTGGCAATGTGGGACCTGACTCCAGGGGATGAGCTGGTCTTGGCATCATGGGATTCCCAAAAGGGGGAAGAGAAATGAAATAAAATACTTTCAGTGGCTGCGAGATTTCAAATAGAGTCAAGAGGTCATTCTGGAGGTTATTCTTATGCATAATATAGATATCCCTTTTCAGTTATTGGTGTATTGGAGTAGTTAGTGGGAAATGCTTGAACTATTGAACCAATAGCCTTGTTTCTTGAAGATGATCACATAACGATATAGCTTTTATGGCATGACTGTGCGAATGTGAAAACCTTGTGACTGACACTCCCTTTATCCAGTATATGGACAGATAAGTAAGAAAATAAAGACAAAAATAAATAAATAATAGGGGGAATAGGGAGTATGGGATGTCTGAGGTATTAGTTTTTTATTTTTATTTTTATTCTTATTTTTATTGTTTATGGAGTAATGAAAATTCCAAAACTTGTGATAATGAATGCATAACTATACTAACTGTATATTTTGGATGAGTATATGGTATCTGAATATTTATCAATAAAATTATAATAAAACAAAACAAAACACTATGATGTACAAAAAAATTATCAGCATGTGAAGATGTTTGCACTACATTGCCAACAGGGAGAAATAATGCTGACAACAGAATCATATGTAAAAAACGAATACCATTTTTCTAAGATTAGGTCTGTATCTAGCTGATACATGCAAAAAGAAAAAACTGAAAGCATCAATATGCTAACAAAGGATGGTGTGGTTTTGGGTTGAGTTTTCTTGAGTTTTGCTGTGTTCACTTTTTCTGCATTGAAAAATCATCGCTTTGTTAAAAAATCATGATTTTTAAATAAAAAAATTACAAAAAATAATTTGTATGTGTATAGGTTGATTCTGATCAACCAAACCTGATTATTATTAAAGGATAATATTTTAGGATAATAAATTATTATAAATATACCATAGATATTAAGAGCAGGTATAGCATGGTGATGAAGATATGGTTTTGGGGTGGGCCACGGTGGCTCAGTGGCAGAGTTCTCGCCTGCCATTCCCGAGACCTGGGTTCGTTTCCCAGTGCCCACCCATGCAAAACAACAACAACAAAAAAAGATACAGTTTTGAAGTCAGATGGCCTTTTATTACCTATGTAACTTTTGTTGGGAGAGAGGGGGTGACTCCATTTCCTCACCAATAGATAAGAGATAGCAATAGTACCTTTGGATTTATATATGAAAGCACTTTGAAGAGAATCTAACATATAGTAAATGTTCATTCAATAAATGTTATTATTTTAAGGAAAAATCAAAGCAAATAAAGTCCACCTTCCCACACACAAAAGGACATGTCTTCTTCAACACTTCATATATTTAAATATTTGGCATATATGTATGTAGATATCAGAAAGATATATGATCACTCTGAGTGAGTATTCTGAATTTTAAGTCCAGGAGATCAGATAAAAATCTCCTAATCATTATGAAACTCCAACATGGTCTAATAAAATGTTTTTTCAAGGTAAGATTTCCCCCCCTCTTCATTTACTCAACATATATTGACTAATATACATCCAACCAGACTTTGGTAGCCATCTGGAGAGGAGAGTTTGATTTCAGCCCTTAAAAAGTTTTTGTAACTAGAAGGGGAAATAAGATATCTAACGAACTGACTGTATTATAAGGTAAATGCCTCCAGTTCACATAACCAAGATACTACATAAATGCAAGTGAGAAATAGTGCTTCTAATCAATTATATTAATCACAGCTTCGTGGAGTTGGCTTTGAACCAAAGTCTGAATTATCAGTGATAAAATGCACAGGTGAAAAAGATCCCTATGGGGCAAATTATATAATTGGAGGGGTTTATAAATATGTATAAAATGGGTAAGGACTCTGGTTATTTCATTAGTAAGAAAAGCAAAATGAGGCTGGCAATGTAAGATGATCCCACCAAGTCAAGGTTGCCAAGATAAATCAATCTTGAAGGTTGCCAAGATAAATCAATTTTATACAGTCAGCATTAAAGAGTAAAACATCATGTCTTATGCATTTAGTCAACAGTTTATTCCTTGGTGGTACAGAATCTTTTTTTTTTTCTTTTGTAGGTTTCTTTGGTTAGCTTGGTAGCCAATGCCCTGGGCTACTCAGAACTTGGTGCCATCAAATCCTTACGGACACTAAGAGCTTTAAGACCTCTAAGAGCCTTATCCCGGTTTGAAGGCATGAGGGTAAGATGACTCCCACCAGTAAATCATGTGAAAATTATATGTAGGTAATGATTTAAACTCAGAGCGGTGCCATACTCTTCCATCTTTCGATACTTATTTCAGAGAATTAGAATTTCAGAGCGGGAATCTTAAAGATTTTCTATGCCTAGCCTCCTGAGAAGGAGAATTATTTAAACAGGTCCTCAGAAATTGTGGCAGAACCAGGACTAGCATCCAGGTCTTCTGATCAGAGCTCAAGTGTGTTTCTACAGCATCCAAAACCCATGTTCTGCCAGTTATTTGTTTTCATAGCTTATATGCTTTTAAATTACTATTACTGCTGAAATTCATCCTAGAAGGATTTGTTCCTTTCTTCCTTTTAACATATATTTTGATTCCTCAAAAATTACTAGTAATAAATGAAAGATAAAATATTTTTACATGTGCTTTTCTTGTTGAATCAACACCAATGACAATAGTTGTTGTATAAGAAAACAGCCTTAAATTACAGCCTCTGACAAAATCTATATATTCTAAGCAAAATAGGGTACTGGGATAATTACCTAGGCATTTCAGGCATCCCTGGGGTTTGTTTTGTAGATCTCCTTTTTAAGTGAGCATTTTGAATGAGTTTCCCTTTTTCCATAGTGCTTGTATTTTCCTCTCCAGCATTCTTCCTTAGTGTTTCTTTTATATGTCTAGACATGAAATATATACTTACATAGATACAAACCCATTTGCCAAGCACCTCAAAATACTATTTAACACAATGGCCAGATCTGTTTACTCCAGCTTGCAAATGCACATGGATATTGAATTTCTTCTAGACCACAGGGCCTTTACATTAGTGGTGGTTTGTTTGAGACAATAAAAAACAATTCAGCCTTGACATCAAAATTCACTCACTAGGGAGAATAAAACCCCTCTCTAGACTTTCCAGAAGTGCTGCAGGCAAAAAACAACTTGACTTTTACATTATAATTTCATTTCTATTGATACTTGCTTAAACAAAGTTAAAAAACTAGTTAAAATCCATAAAAATCATCATACAATTTCATGTTCTTTACATACCAATCTTTTATCGTTACTGACATTACCTAAGCCTTTATCTGGTTCTATCATTTCAAATTAATAGTTCATTTTTGAACATATAAATTTGTTCTAATCTGAAAATATTCTAAATCAATCATAAACCAGAATTAACATTCCAGCTGTAAAATATAGCAAAATTGATGATAAGAGAATCTGTGAAGGTCATTTTACACAAATTTTGTAGGGGAAAAAAATTGGCCAATATAATATATTTGTCTTCTAAAAAACTTAAAAATAACAGAAAATGTTTATATTTGGGATTTCAAGTTTTTATAGGGCAATTTGGTGTCAGTGTTTAAAATCAATGTTATAGCACTTAACAAAATAGTTCATTATGGACTAGATTAAATTAGATAGGTAAAGATAGTGTTGACCTCACTAGGGATTTCAAAATACATCTTAATCTCTTCTGAATTAATTTGCCTTTGTGAAACAACTGAGCCTGGGTTGGTGAAGTAGCATGTGCCCCAATGTGAATTTGTAAAGAGATTGTTAAATAATAATAATGGAGGCATATTTAACATTTTTTTATGTCCAGAGATAAATCCTACTTCATTTTTTAGTTTAATATACTTTCTATTGGTTCTTACCAATGGGGAAAATTAAAAGGACATTGTAAATTCCTAATCCCATTACTTACAGTCATAAAAAGTTAACTTTATCTGAGAATACAGATTTAAGGCATTAATAATATTTTGTTTATTTGTAAAGTATTTGTTTAAATTTTCAAATCCCAAACATTCATTAACACTATTAAAAATTAAAATGTATTGCTGAATGGTGATAATTTCTTCTGTTGATATTTACCCTTCTTTCTTTTATCCCCAGCATTCAAACCTTTTCTGATTCCATCTTATTACATCAAGTTTTTGTTTATTTCTTTTCACATTTTGTGTATTTTGTGTTCCATAAATCCTTTAGCTTTTTAGTTGTGCACTGTTTGTTTTCCCTTATCAGGTACGTACTAGAAAATATCAGAAGCTACAACTAGTCCACCCAGATTATTAAAGTCTTTTCAAATCCATTTTAGTACTAAACAATTGACTAAAAGGAGTGGTTCCATTTTAAGTTATACCTAATTCTGGTTTCCTCTTTTAGGTGGTTGTGAATGCTCTTGTTGGAGCAATTCCCTCTATCATGAATGTACTGTTGGTTTGTCTCATCTTCTGGCTGATATTTAGCATCATGGGTGTGAATTTGTTTGCTGGCAAGTTCTACCACTGTGTTAATATGACAACAGGTGGCATGTTTGAAGCTAGTGAAGTCAACAACTTGAGTGATTGTCAGGCTCTTGGCAAGCAAGCTCGGTGGAAAAATGTGAAAGTAAACTTTGATAATGTTGGTGCCGGCTACCTTGCATTGCTCCAAGTGGTAAGTGGACACTGTGTAAATTTTGAAACCATTTTTAAAGTCAAATAAGATCATTTCTCTGATGATCTTTATTTGAATGATTAATATTTGACAATAGAAAAGCAGGTTATGATACACATAGTATTAGCATGACTTGACTGTAATGAGATGTTTTACAGTTATTTTAGAATGTATTTTCTCCAGTGTTAGGATTTTTTAGTGGGACTTTACATTTCTGCTTCCTATTTTTATATATATTTTTCATATGTTTTTTGTAATATTATTGAACACTATTATCACTTTTAGTTTTCTGAATCAATCATTGCCAAGGGAGTAATTTTATGTATTAAAATAGCAATGTACATATTGCTGTGACAAATTAAAAATATGATTTATTAGCCAGATAATTTATTGTAACAACATATAAGCAGCATGATTACATTATGCATAGAAATACAATATTTATGGGCTGGATTTTAAAATGTGCAATGTTTAAAAATTTTGACCTAGTTGACAGTGTATTAGCTAATCAATAATAAGGTTAATGCAAACAGTTGAGTCATGTTTAAACAAAACTATAGATTTGAATCATAGAGCTTACATTTTGGTATGAGAAAGACGAGGTAAGATGGGAGTTTCATGGATCAAGCCTCTAGTGTATTATCAGGTGTTAAATTTTAATGTAGAAAAGCAGGATATCTTCTGAGAGAAGAAAAGGAAATGGGGTTCTGACTCTAAATACAGATCTTGTTCTACAGCAGAATTTCAAAATATTGTACAAAAAATTATTTGTAAAAGAGCTACCAATTTTCATCTGGTAAAATGCTATATTCTTAGGTGAGATTTTTATGCTGAATTCAAATGTATGTTATTTATAGGCCACATTTAAAGGCTGGATGGATATTATGTATGCAGCTGTTGATTCAAGAGATGTAAGTATCACTGAAAAACTATTTATAGCTAGGAGAATTTCTATGGTGGACGTTTATGATAATTTAACTGAGAAAGCCAGAATTTTGTACTAAATAAAATCAAAGCACTTACCATTGTGTATAGAAATTATCTTCTTCAGCTAGTTACTTAAATATATACTTTAAATAACCTATTATAATATTTATCTAATCTGAAAGGACATCTAAATACATTGATTAGAAAATATCAAATAGGCACAGTAAGATGAGGAAAAGGTACTCAGTTGGAGAGTAACTTGTTTCTCCTTGTCCCTGGAGAGTATAAGCCAGTCTGTGAAACAGATTTCAAGAATATCATAATAAAGAGAAAACAAGCAAGTTTAGGGGAACCTTGTTTCAAAAATAGAAATAAAAATCATTCCTGAGAACATATTTGTTTATGCTGAATTTTACTATGAGAAGCTAATGTTCTGTTATTAAACCCTGATCTCCAAGAGCCAGCATTTTCAACCCAAATTTAAAATATTATAAAAAGAAAAATAAGACTAACAGGCTCAAAATGTTATTCCATGTTTTATATTACTGTTATATATCCTAAAGAATGTGTTATAGGTAAGACAAAATAGGAAAATAGATTCAAGAAAAATCATAAACTTGCAAATCTTCATTATATAAGAACATGCTAGTTTTAAGAAAAAACATTGTTTTGCAGATAAAATATGCAGAGCAAGGCAAAAGTAGTTTATTTAAATCACAACACCTACCAAATTGTTAATGTGGCTTCCAGATTCATTGTGTTTTTTTAATATTAATATTTTCAACATTATTTAGGTTAAACAGCAGCCTGTATATGAAGAAAATCTGTACATGTATTTATACTTTGTCATCTTTATCATCTTTGGGTCATTCTTCACTCTGAATCTATTCATTGGTGTCATCATAGATAACTTCAACCAGCAGAAAAAGAAGATAAGTATTCTTCAGCTCTCGCCTTTCTCTGTTCTGAGGTTATGCAACCAAATTACTCAGTTGAAGTCATGGCAGACTTATTTTTATATTATTTTTCAGCTGGGGTGGATTCTACCCTCTAGTCCCTGGCTTCTCTCCAGGTTCATCTTCTGAAGAACTGCTATAGCGTTCTTTTTGACACATAAATGTGGCCACTGCATCAAAATATACAGTGGTTCGCCAGTGCTTTAGCTGACTTACGGAGCTTGCATGAATTAATTACCTCCATCCAGTTTTCCAGCTCCATCTTCTCCCATATCTCATTTTCTACATCTACTTTCCCACTCCACAGACACCACCCCCTCCACCACCATTACCTGCCATACACACTATTATCCAGATACATTGAATTTTCTGCCATTTCCTGAACAAGCCAAGCTCTTCTATTTCCATGACTTTACATGTGATTTTTTTTCCTCTTTCTGAAATGCAAACCCTTAATTGTCCTTAAGGTCTAGCTTAAATGTACCCTCCTCTGTAAAGCTGAGTCTGACTCTCTGAGTTTATTGTTACTAATGCAGTGCATTTGAGAGGTTATATCTCTATGTGCTCTCCACCTACATTTTAGGTTTTTGCCCTACTTGGGAGCAAGACACTGTATCTATTGTATTTCTATGTAATTCTGGTAACAAACATAGTCTCCAGAACATATGATGTGCTCAAAAAATGTTGAATAATGAAATAAAGCTGTTAACAATGAAAAGATCTAAGAAACGTTTTTTTTTTGTTTCATGAAAATATATTTGTGATCCTTGAACCTGATTCTAAACATAGTATAATCAAACTACAATCCTGTGCTGATAAGAATTATTTGCAATTATGGATTTTGCAGAATATTAAGTATTCAGAATATGATCTAAATGGGAAAACCAGAATAAATCTACATGAAGCAGAATAATACCAAGTTAAAAAATAAAAAAATTAAAGGAGAAGACATAGAAGGATTTTGATAACAGTGCTATTGTAGCACACACTGAGATTGTAACCAGTTTTATACTATGTCTTTACTTTGGAGGTCAAGACATCTTTATGACAGAGGAACAGAAAAAATATTACAATGCAATGAAAAAGCTGGGATCCAAGAAACCTCAGAAACCCATACCTCGGCCAGCAGTAAGAATTACTCTTCTTCTTTTAACAGTCCAAAGCCATAATACCATATGCTCAAATGAGCTATGGACTAGAACATATTGGGTGATGGAACCAATATATAGCCCAAGTTGTAAAGTTCATACCATGTGACACAAATCAAAGCATATTCATTCAATAAGAATTAATAGGTTCTTAAAAGGGGGGTAATTTGTAATATCAATTCTGAATTATGAAAACAAAGATGTCTGAAGCTTAAAGCAACAGATAAAAGAAATTTCCTTTCCTTTAAATTAAAAGTCTACTCTCAGTCATTCTTTATGGTTTGGCAGTTAAAAACCTCCATCTTAGAGTTCCAATAATGGTTTCAAAAGCAGGCTTCGCCCACCTGCTGCAGCCTACTGTGCTGAAAACATACCTAGTTCTTGGTCCTCTGGTCTTATTATATGGTATCCTGATGTCCTTTCAAGCAGATGAAGGTTTCCAGTCTCCTCATCCCAACTCCAACATCTCCCTCTATGTTGTTTTTTCCTTCCATTCTTATGACTAGGAAATATTCCTCACTTGCTTTAGAAAAGAAAATGGTGACATCAAAGTAGCTTATTGGTTCACCAGAAACACTAAAAAAATAATAATAAAAGTGCATACTGTAGAATTTTATAATAATGAAGAAGCATAATAAGGCCAGATTATGCTCAAAGTGCTGTATTCAAACTTATATAGTCTCTGAGATAGGTAAAGAATAAAAAAAGATAAATAACTTATTCTAAGTCACAAAACCTATAAATGTCATAACTGATGCTTGAAAGCCTCAGGAATCCTATAACTTCACTTTACCATATTTTTTAAGAGTAACTCTGCCTTGGGTAAAGTGGTGGTGATGAAGGAAATATTACTCAATGGGTATGAGCCTGCTTTACTGAAGATTTTTTAAATATTACAGTTAATAGAAAGAAAGGTAGTCAGTCCATGAAATCTGCTTTTTCAGTCAGTGAAAGCTTATGTTCTTATACTAAATTATTCAAAATTCTTTTCCCTAATAATCTATGTTCAACAGCCAAATGAATATATGGACTTTTTAAAACATGATTCCTAAGGTCATTTGTATAAGTAAGAAAAATTCAAAAGCAATTCAAGCATATTTCTTGAAGTATAGGTAAAGGTGGACAGATGGAGAGCGCAAGGTAAATTAGCAAACACATAGACACACAAGAGTTAGAGGAGTCTAAATGAGAAAGAAAAGCTACTAACTTATTTTGAGAGTGGACAAGAGAGAAATAAGGTATAAACAAAATTCCCCAAATAATGATAGATGAATAGAGGTATCCATCCATTCTAAAAGTCAATCTGTATTAAACTACTTTGTAAACCATCATTATTATTTGTCGTTATTTTAATAAAAATGTACCATAATTATTAAATCAAGCAAAGCCTATGCATAATATCAGCCAATTGCCACCAATGCATGCGTTATTCAGTTTTGTCTTCCCATGGAACCTAAATAAGCCACATATGTTTTGCTCTTATCATGTTCTCTTTTTTCTTATATTTAACACAAAGAGAAATGGCACACACAAAATATTAGTGGTAATGAGAGGAGAATGCACATCTCACCACTAGATGTGGAAGGACTTTATATGCAATTTTATTGGATCATACTTTATGAAATATAAATATTAACCTTCTTTTCTCCCTGCCCCCCTTCTCCCCTTCTCGCTTTAGAATAAATTTCAAGGCATGATCTTCGATTTTGTGACCAGACAAGTCTTTGATATCAGCATCATGATCCTCATCTGCCTCAACATGGTCACCATGATGGTGGAAACTGATGACCAGAGCAAATACATGACTCTAGTTTTGTCCCGTATCAACCTTGTGTTCATTGTCCTGTTCACTGGAGAATTTCTACTAAAGCTTATTTCCCTCAGATACTACTACTTCACCATAGGCTGGAATATCTTCGATTTTGTGGTGGTGATTCTCTCCATTGTAGGTAAGAATAGTTTAACTACAGAAAAGATCAGTTGTCGGGAGCAGCTCCCCACGGCTCAAAAGATGTGTGACATGGATATTAGGTCTGATATTCATAGTGAATGTATATCTAAAGTTCAACACTGACTTCTCTGAATAAAAACAATGGAACCTGGGTTTATTGACAAAGTTTACTAGGTAGAAATAATGCTAGAGTGTCAAGTCTGAGGAATGGTTGAAAGGATCAGGAAACAAATATCATTAGATACTCTCTCAGCCCTAAACAAAGTCAGAAGCTAGGGGAGGGGACAGCTTAAAAAAATCATTATAATATAATAAGTTTAGTACAATAAGCAACAATGAAGAGGAGGTGACCAACTCTGCTTGAAGAAGTTAAGGCTAGCTTCCAGAGGTACGAGTGATGACAAGTGAGCTAGATCTTGAAATAAGAGTTGAGATTTAATGGGAAAAAGGGGAGGTAATGACTTATGGAACTACAAAGTTAAGAACTTCAGCTTTGGTTTCAGGTCAAATATTGCACATTTTCCTCTAACTAAAGAATATTATTCAAAAATTGAAATAATATATTCGGCAACTTCAGAAATAATCTTTATGATTGGCATATTTCATATATGAAGAAAACTATTCATAATGATTGAATATATATAGCCTTAAATTGCCATGCCAGTAAGTGAGATTATTTAATTTAGTGGATTTTGCAAGACCTCAAATTGGTTTATGATTTAGAGAATCATTGAATAAAGCTTTATATCATCTTCAAGTACTAGTATTAGGGAGTTCTAGTTTGCTAGCTGCCAGAATGCAACACACCAGAGCCAGATTGGTTTTTAATAAAAGGGAATTTATTTTGTTAGTTCTTCAGAGGAAAGGCAGCTAACTTTCAACTGAGGCTCTTTCTTACGTGGGAAGGCACAGGGTGGTCTCTGCCGGCCTTCTCTCCAGGCCTCTGGGTTCAAACAACTTTCCCAGGATGATTTCTTTCTGCATCTCCAAAGGCCTGGGCTGAGCTGCAAGTGCGAAGATGAGGTATACTGAGCTGCTTGGGCTGTGCTACGTTGAGCTTTCTCATTTAAGCACCAGCCAATTAAATCAAACATCATTCATTGCAGCAGGCACACCTCCTAGCCAACTGCAGATGTATTGAGCAACAAACAGATGAGGTTCACGTACCATTGGTTCATGTCCACAGCAACAGAACTAGGTGCCTTCAGCTGGCCAAGTTGACAACTGAATCCAACTACCACAAGAGTAGATACAAATATTTAGTAGGAGCCTGTACTCTGTAGTGGTCTAATATTAAAATGGATATGTTTAGTAAAAAAAATTTTTTCATGCTCCTTGTGAATATAAAAGCACTTGTACAAGTATACAGTATTAACTACTTTACTATTTCTATTTTCCCACAGGTATGTTTCTGGCCGAACTTATAGAAAAATATTTTGTGTCCCCTACCTTGTTCCGAGTCATCCGTCTTGCCAGGATTGGCCGAATCTTGCGTCTAATCAAAGGAGCAAAGGGGATCCGCACGCTGCTCTTTGCTTTGATGATGTCCCTTCCTGCGTTATTTAACATTGGCCTCCTGCTCTTCCTGGTCATGTTCATCTATGCCATCTTTGGAATGTCCAACTTTGCCTATGTTAAAAAGGAAGCTGGGATTGATGACATGTTCAACTTTGAAACCTTTGGCAACAGTATGATCTGCCTGTTCCAAATCACCACCTCTGCTGGCTGGGATGGATTGCTAGCACCTATTCTCAACAGTGCACCTCCTGACTGTGACCCTGACACAATTCACCCTGGAAGTTCAGTTAAAGGAGACTGTGGTAACCCATCTGTTGGGATTTTCTTTTTTGTCAGTTACATCATCATATCATTTCTGGTTGTGGTGAACATGTACATTGCTGTCATCCTGGAGAACTTCAGCGTTGCTACTGAAGAAAGTGCAGAGCCCCTGAGTGAGGATGACTTTGAGATGTTCTATGAGGTTTGGGAAAAGTTTGATCCCGATGCCACCCAGTTTATAG
>PVIY010018064.1:0-48280 GCA_004026745.1 Myrmecophaga tridactyla
CTTTCTTTCTTTCTTTCTTTCTTTCTTTCTTTCTCTCTTTCTCTGTCTCAGATGGCAATTTTGCTGACAGCTGCAAAGAAAACACTGCACTCAACAGCCCACATATACCCAGAGATGTTTGTAGAACTATTTGAATTGCAGCCACTTCCCTTACCCCTAGTCTGACAATGTGTTTCTTTTTTAAACTGATTCAAAAGTAGTACTGTTTTATCCCCAAAGAGTTTAATGCATCCTTAAGAGTTCAAAGTACATTACTGCACAAACACTTAACAGGGTTTACTCATGAGTAAAACAACACCTAATCCTCCTAGTAAGTAAATTATGGGGCATATATAATTTGATTATGCAGGTTTGCATTGTCTCTGTAATTTTAGTACCCTGCCATTCTTTTTAAAATGCTGCTGTCATTTCACTTTTCTTTCAGCACTAATGATTCTTTTGCTACTACCGCCCTACACTAGTTTCCTAGTTCACTTTCCTTCCTAAATCATTATTTGCATATCATATTCTGTAAATGTTTTGTAAGCATATTACCTCACTGTGATGTGAATTTTTATTTTTATCATCAATAAATGTGAACTGTTTAAAGAAAAAAAAAGAGGAAAAGAGCCTCAGACAGGAAAGAAGATGGCTAAATGATGACAGAGGAGAGATTGGAGTGCTGTAGCTACAAGCTGAGTGTTTTAGTTCCCTAGGCTGCTCAAGCAAATGCCATGAAACAGTTCTGTTTAAACAATAGGAACTTATTTGCTCATGGCTTTGAAGCCAGGAAAATGTCCAAGTCAAGGAGTAATCAAGGTGATGCTTTCTCCCTAAAGATTGTTGTTCTAGAGCTGGCTGCCCGTGACCCTTGGTAAGAACCAAGGTGAGGCACCTGGCAGCGTCTCTTGGTCTCTTCCTTCTTTTCCAGGTTCCGTTTCAGCTTCTTGCTTTCTGTGGCTTTCTCTCGCTCATGTTTGAACTCATTCTTGTAATGGACTCCAGTAATAGGATCGAGAGACGTCCTGATTGGACTGGGCCATACACACCTTAACTAAAGTAGCCTCATCAAAAGGTCCTGCTTAAAATGGGTTCACATGCACAGGAACAGATTAATTTAATGCAATGTTTTCCTGGGGTACACACAGCTTCAACCACTACATCAAGGATTGTCAGCAAACCACCAGTAGCTAAGAATAGGCAAGGGAGGATTCTTCTCTACAGATTCCAGAGGACAAATGGCCCTGCCAGCACCTTGATTTAGGATTTTTACTTTCCATAACTGTGCAACAGTAAGTCTCTGTTGTTTTAAGCCACCCAATCTGTGGCACTTTGTAACGGCATCCCTAGAAACTGGGATACCCTATGTGACCTGTGTGACCAGTAAAATATGGTGGATGTGATTTATGTTAGTGTCAAAAAAAGGCATGCGGCTTCCTCCTTAGTCTGTTGGATTACTTGCTTTGGGAGAAACCAATTACACGTCATGAGACAATCAAGTAGCCCTTTGGAAAGGCCCAAGGAGAAGAGCAGAAGCCCCCAGTGAACAGAAAGCACAAACCTGCCAGCTATGTGAGTAAGCTGTATATTCCAGTTCCAGTCAACCTTTTAGATTCCTGCAACTCCACCTGACATATGACTGCAACCAAATGAAAGCCCCCTCCCTTCCAAGAGTGAAAACTACCTAGCCAAGCTCTTCATGACCCACAGAAAACATGAGAGAAAATAAGCCTATATTATTTAGGTCACTATGTTTGGGAGTCATTTGTTACATAGAATTGGATAACTGGAACACCATTGTTGAGCCAACACTAGCCACCAACTTCATTTATTCCACAAACTTTTATTAAGTGTCAATTACATACCAAGCTCTTTGCTAGGCTGGAATGTAAGGATATGTGAAACAAAGTTGTTGCTCTCAATCCCTTAGGAATACAGATAAGTAAGTATAAATGACAGTTCAACATTCTATGACTAAAATTCTGTGAGAGCAAACAAAGGGGAATGATCTTTTGTTAATTAGAGGAGTTATTCATTCTTTCAATAAAAAGTTATTTAGTGTTTCCTAATGACAGGTCACTCTAATAAATGCTGGCGAAAATGTGGTGAACGAGATACAGTTCAGGCTCTCAAATTCAATGTCAAAAGCTGAGGAGATACATTGGAAGAAAGCTAAAACCAGCCATTAAATTAGGCAAATTTTGATCTTAATGAGAGCAGTTTCTGTAGAATGATGAAAATAGACACTAAATGAGAATAGAATGAGGAAGTGCAGGCTGCTAACATAGACTACACACACACACACACACACACACACACACGCATGCACACACACACAAACACACACATGAATGTTAGTGGTAGAGAAAAGGGGAGAGAAAGGCTAAGAGCTTAGAGCCCTTGCACAGTCCCCTTGGTTCTTTCAGTTCTCCTAGTTTCATCACAGTACTGCTTACTTCCTCTTCTCCACTGGAGAAGGTGATCCAGATGACACAGCCACAGCAAAGTTGACCTAGAATAGGCTTAGAGCACTTTCACAACCCTGAGTGTGAGGACCTCCTTACACCTGAGATGCCTCACTTACCTCACTCTAATCCCAACCCTGCAGGGAGGACATTGCTTCTTAACATTAAAAGAATTCTTAGAAAAGGTTGGAACACCCTTATGAGTTTGGTATCTACTTAATGACAGTGACGTGACATATGAAGGTAAATATTCATGGAGGTGAATATTGTGATCAGGGCACAGACTAGCCTTGCAAGTGTTGGAACCAGTTTTTTTCTTTGTGGTAATCACCTACTTTAATCCAAGTCATTTAGTGCTGAATCAAATAGATTGAGCAGTTCTTGCAGATACCTCATTGTTAACCCTGCTATTACCTCCAATAAAAATGAGCACATTGCAATGGAGTTCACATTTTTCTTCTTCAGAGTCTTCTATAAATGATATTATAAAGTGGGCAAGTCTTAAGTGCTTTCTAATGAATAATTAGATGAATGAACTAAAAAGCTTAAACTACGAGTATGTTTTCTTAAACTGATACCTATTATTTTCAACAAAAATTTGTTAGTAGAGAGGATGAACATAAGGATAATTCATCAATACATTGTCATTTACAGCTCTTAGTTCATAGACTCAACTAAGCCACTGTCACTCACTGATTTTCATGACATGATATGATGAACTATCTTTATAGTTATGAAAATGCAGAAGCTCAAAAATACTAGTTTTTTTTTTTTTTGAGCTTCAACGGTGCAGCGAAATTTAACACTTCCTTAAGGGTCAATGAAACAAAACATTTAATTGTGCCAGTGCTATAGTTATGATTATTGGGAGGTGATGGACATAACTCAGTCTGATCCCAGGTACATGAGCAATAACTGACAAATATAAGAAAATAAAGTAATGATTAAATCATCCTGTCATTTTTCTCCCCAGAAGTAATTGCATGAATCATTGGCCATGCCTAGTCTTTCTATCCATATAATACTATGCCTAGGAATCTATTTTCCTGGAAACCTTTCTCTTCCATTTCTTATTTTATATCTTGTAAAAGTAAAGGAACAAAAAACTCAGTGTAATTTATTTCTGGGTTTACACTTGAGAGTTGTGGAAATTTATATGGAACAATTCCCAAGAAAATATTTTCAAGCTTTTACTTTAATAAGTATAAACACTGTTCCTAGTTATTTATGGTAGAGGTCAGTCTGCAATATGTCTAATCCAAATCCAGAGGAGTTTTTCAGTGACTATTAGTTGATAATAATTGAGATAATGGCATGAAATATTTGCTTGTGTGTGTTTGTGTTTACTACATATTTATTTTCTGTATAGAATTTCTGAAATGTACACGGAATCAAAGCTCTAGATTCCATCTTCTTTAATTTGAATTTGAAATTAAGTGGTTTTGGGTTTGTGATACATTTTTCTTTGAAATGAAGACAAAAGGTCATTGCTACTTCTTTTAGTTCTCCAAAATATTTCCCCACTTAATTTGATCCCAAACCATATTACAACCCAGCAGTCATTCTCCTGAACATTTGTTCCAATGGAAACAAAATCATCTTCCCCTGTAACAACCTGATTTTGAACTCGGTATTTTGTAATCATCCATTCTGTTAAATAGTCTTTTAAAAAAGCCTTGCGAATTTAATTACTCAAATTGTATCAAAATCTATTTCTCCATTCCTATATTATTGGATGTGTATTTTGTTGTTTTGTTTTTACTCTTCATTCTTTTTTTCATGCATGTCTTTATTTTATTACTCATATACCCATATACTGGATAAAGGGGGTGTCAGTTACAAAATTTTACAGTCACATAGTCACAAAATAAGAGCTATACAGCTATGCAATCATTATCAAAGGTCAAGGCTACTGGATTAAAGTTCAACAATTTCAGTTTCCTTCTGGCTATTCTAATACACTAGAAATGAATATATATGCTAATCTTAATGTAATTTTATTGAGATATATTCAGATATCATATAATCCATATATTCACAGTATCATCACATAGTTGTACATTCATCACCACAATCAATTTTAGAGCATTTTCAATACTCCAAAAAGAAAAAAGAAAACCGAAAACATCCCATACCCCTTATGCCCCTCATCATTACTTTTTAAAAATCGTTTTTATTCACATGCCCTACAATCTATCCAAAGTGTACAATCACTGCCTCTTGCTATAACCACATAGTTATGCATTCACCACTACAGTTAATAGGAGAAAATTCGCAGTGAAATGTTCTATGGTGAAAAAATATAACATTGGATAAATTCAATATGGGAAATTGACACAAAACATTTCATTTCACTTAAGACATATGCATCCCAGAGTGTTTTAGTAGTCCTTCAGAAAAATATAAATGTTTCTTATCATACTCTTCTAAAAGGATGTTTAACAAATCTGGAGGATGAAGATAAGGGTGAGAATTAAGAAGGGAAATGGAATCTCTCCATGCTGCCTGAGATTCTGCAATCTCAGAAACTGAAAGATAGCTAAGTCCTAAGGGACCTTGCTTCAATACCTACAAGTCCCTTTCCAACATTGTCAATCTCTCCTCCTTAACTGGCTCTACCTTTAAACATTCCCATGGAGATCTGCTTTTGCTTAAAAAAAAAGTTTACTTAACAAGATGCTCATGTAGATACTATTCTATTTTTTACTTTCCATTCCCTAATAAACTTTTACAAATTACAAATAATCTGTTTCTTTTCTCATCATTCATTCCCTCAGAACTCTCTGTATTCTACTTCCCCACCATCCTATTGAAATTGCTTGAAATTATTCACTAAACTTTATAATCTGTGTGATTTAACATTATGCATGTTGTATTTACCATTTGGGTGACTTGATACAACTTTAAACCCTTTATTTACCTACCACTTTCAGGATCCCACACTATCCTGTTCTCTTAATCTTTCCTTAGTTCTCTTCTCATTTCCATGACCACTTGCTCTTTTCTCTCTCAATACTAACACCTCATGGGAATTCATCAGTCATCACAATATCAGATCTAATCATCTAACCTCTCTGGTGATGGCCACCATTCTATACCTAAAGCCTTTCCCTCTCATGGGGGTTCAACTGTTGGCAAAAAAATGTTTGGAAACAGCTCTTGTTATTTTGTTTTATCACAGGTTGAACTCTTTTTTTTTTTTTTGAGTAAACTAAAGGCAAGTCAGGAAAATGTATGTTGTGTGTGTGCAGGGATTGATAGAAATGCTGCATTTTGCACCATATTCATTGCAATGTTGCACTGAGTTGAAATTCATTCATTGAAATTTGTATTTATTAAAGCACATGAATATGCATTGCTAATGAGGGACAATACATTGAATATATCATGTAATATCATTGAATATATCATGTTTAAAATGTTAATATCTATAGACCATTTACTATGTTTCCCAACTTTATAGCCACCCTACACTTCTTTGTACCTTGACTGATTGCTATATGATTCCTCTTGGATTCTTCCTGCTCTCACATAGTCTCAAGGCTATTTATTTGAAGAACATTTATTGGGTATCAAGCTCTGTGCAAGAGGCTGAGATACAAAGATGAATGACCCATATAAACCCTGTTTTCAAGATACTATAATCTAAACTCATGATCTCTTCTTTTCTTCTGAAATCAGGGGCTTTCTCAACTTCTCTACTTCTTTCATACAACCATTCTCTTAATCACTCGGTTAAAAATCTTGGCATCACCCTGGATGAATTCTTGTTTATTTCGTGCTTTGTTAAATCTTCAAAACTGGGTTAACTTTTTCCCTTTAAAATGGTTATCCTATCCATCTATTCCTTTATATTTCCATGGTATATTGTCACAGTGCTAGTTTAAGCCCTTAACACTGCAAACCTGGGTTACTTCAATAGTATCCCAGCTGTTCTTTATAATGCTGCCCATTCTTCTTCTTCTAATACTTGTTGTATATCATTGCCAGACCAACCCCACTCATAAAACCAATTTAAAATATCACATTGTTCCCTGACCAATACCTGCATGTTCCCCATCTCTTAAAACCTCCGTTTGGCTTTGCTGGACTGTCTCTCACTCAGGCTTATGAATGCCTGAACACTTGGGTTAGGCAGAGTGTCTGGGTTAGGCAAAGAGTTCTTAGATGTGAAACCAAAAGCATGGCCCCTAAAAATTAAAAAATTTAGAAACTGGCTTGTCATCAAAATTTAAAACATTTGATCTGTAAAAGACACTGTTAAGAAAATGAAAAGACAAGCTACAAATTGGGAGAAAATATTAGCAAATCAAATTCCAAAAGGACTTCTATCCAGAATACATAAAGAACTCTCAAAAGTCAACAATAAGAAAATGACACAACTTAGAAAACTAGACAAGAGATTTTAATAGACATTTCACCAGACAAAATATAGAGGCCCAAATGGCAGTGAAGCAATTGAAAAGATACTCTTTTCATTCCATAGTCATTATGGAAATACAAATTAATATTACAATGCAATATCACCACATACCTATGAGAATGGATTTAAAAAAGCAATCTGACAATACCAGATGCTGAGAATCCAAAATAGTACAGATGCTCTGAGACAGTTTGATAGTTTCTTATAAAGTTAAACATATACTTTCCATATGACCTCACATTCCCATCTAATCTAGAAAACCTATGTTTACGGAAAAAAACTTGCACATGAATGACTATAACAGGTTCATTCATAATCACCAAAAATTGGAAATATTCCAAATGTCTATCAGTGGCTGCATAGATAATAAAAGATGTGGTACATTCATACAATTGAGTACTACTAGGAATAAAAAGGAGCAAAGTATTGATACATAAATAAAATGGATGGATCTCAAAGACATTATTCTGGATGAAAGAAGCCAGTTTTAAAATAATACATACTGTATGACGCCATTAAATGACATTCTGGGAAAGATAAGACTATAGGAATAGAGTCTAGGTCAGGATTTACAGGGATTAAGCGTGGGGGAAATGCATGACTAAAAGGAAATAGTACTAGAAAAATAGTTTGAAAGATGGAGTTGTATCCTGATTGTGTTAGTGACTACATGATTCTATACATTTGTTAAAACACATAAAATTGTACACCAAAAAAATGTTGTCATTGTGGAATGTTAATTTAAAAAATTAATAGTGATAAAAACAATAAAAGCTTGAATTGAAAGGCTACTTAGAAATCCCAAACTATTCCTACTTGTTATTTAAGTTGTTTAGAATGTTTTGCTATTAAAAACAACTAATGCATTATTTAATAAAAATATACTTATAGCTTTAAAAAGGCTTTAGACCTCTTTTTTAAAGGAGATTTTATTTGTAAATATATTGAGTACCTATAACATTAACATAAGGGATAGAAAACTCAATTTGGTTCAATAAACATTTTTTGAGTATCTACAAAAGAACAGCAAATGGTATTTATAGATTTATATTACAGATAATAATTATAAGACATAAACAATAAGTTTACAGTACCAGGTAATAAAACAATAGTAATTACCACAGTGGTTATAATGGCTAGGAATTAATAGATCAATTTTAAGTAAAATGACCCTCATATTGGTTAGTTTAAAATGCTATATTAATAGTTCAAAGGGGAAAGAAATTGTAGAGAATCTGATATATTTGAAGATGAGCCATTTTGGAGGAATGGCAGGTGATACAGCTAGCAGAGGTATTTCAATAGATCTGCTTATCTGAATCTTCCCAATACAGAGATTTGTGAGAGCTGAAAATAACAAGACATCAACTTACAAGCCACTCTTAAGCCCCAAACTGGTAAGATATTGGAATTTTTCATCAAAACTCAATATCCACTTTATATCCCTAATATGTTTTCCTCTCTGTAGACGTCCAATATGTATTTATGGAATTAATCTACTACAATAGAAATAAAACTAAGTAAACAATATAAATCGAATTTGTGAAGAAAGTAGAAAACTTGATATGCTGGGAAATAGAATGTCAATATGGTAACTGACATTCTAAATGCCAAAGAAACTTCCACAATGTTCCTGAATTGTATAAAAAAGAGATGTGAAAATGATATATTTTTTTGGATATTCCATTAAAACTGCAACCAAACCTGCACTATCTAAAATGTACATCTGATTCATACAGGCCAATTATTCCTTACAGACCAGTCAGCTATGAACTGACTGTATAGATGTGTCTGTGTGTTTGTGTGTGTGTGTGTATGTGTAAGAGAGAGAGAGTACAGTTAAAACTTTTTTGTATTAGTACAAATGCTAGAAGTTAAATATTTCCCAGGGGCATGGAAAGTTTGAAAGATGTCAATCCCACTCCTTTGTCAAAAAATGTCAGACTGACTGAAGTTCATAACTTTTATTAAACTCCTCGGAGAGCTGTGGCCACAGGGCAATCAATTAGCCCAAAATCTAGGCAAGATGGGCATTTGCAGGGAGAGACAAACATGACCACTTACTTACCTGGGCCAGACACAGCCAATCACTGGTAGGAAGAATTCAGCCAGAATAGCTACTGAATTGGTGAAGGTTGAATAGCAACTGGTTGGAAAATGGGGAGACCCTGGGAGCTGCAAAAATAAAAGGAGGTTTGCACCTTCTTGCAAGCTCTTCTCTTTGACCCCATCTAGTGCATATTAAGAAAACATCCTTGGTGGTATAGGCCAGAAAAGGAGAATAGCAGCGTCTGCCAAGGGGGCAAGAAACCCCATGAAGACCATCTTCCTTTATCTCCCCTATGGAACAGACCTAATCTGCGAAGGAGGAAAGTAGCAAATGCCATTAGAGCACTGATGCAAATCCATTGCAGTTGAGAAAGAAAACAGAAAATCATCCCTCTACCCCTAAAACCAGTTTCCCAGGACTGACATGGGACTTTCAGTGACAAAACTGAGAAAGTCCCTGGAAAACCAGAAAGATTTGGTCACCCCACCCCCAGGAGTGAGAGTAGCTATTAGGCCCACAACTATAGATGGGGGAGGAACGACATACAGAAAAGACCACACCCCTAAGACACAAGGTCACAGTGCCCAAGACTGAGACTTAATAACAAGAGCAGAGAACTAGTCCCTCCCCACCTCCAGGCAAGCAAACACAACAAATGCAAGTAACAAGTAATAGTGGAATACTGCTGCTAGAGGACCAAGGATGTGGAGAAAGGTCCTCTCTGAGGTGCAGCACAAAGGGAAGACCTGAAGTTGAACGTCAAGCAGGTATTGAGGATGAAAAACTCCAAAACTAGTAGCCAACTGAGACATAAATTATCACTAAAGGAACTGGAAGCCTGTGGTGAACTGAGAATGACCACTGCTGTTGAAGAAGGGAATCTCAAACTCCCAACTCCTAACTCAGCTTCCACACAAAAGTTCTAGTAGATGGAGAGGTGTCACATTCTCAGGCATAAAGTCTATTTTGTTCATTTCTATTGACCTGTACAAGATTCCTGGCTTTCAACAAAAAAACATATGAGGCATAAAAAAAGGTGAAGAGAAAAACAACACACTGTCAAAAAATGAAAAAGTTATCCACAGAACCAGACTCAAATGTGACAGAGATGTTGGAACTATCTCACAAGGAATTTAAAATAACTGTATAATTTGATAAAGTCTCTGGTGGTAAAGGGGGACAATATGCAAGATGAGATGAGTAATTTCCACAGAGGAATAGAAACTATAAGAAAGAAGCCATCAAGTTGAAATGTGAACAATAAAAACCACAATAACAGAGATGACGAATATCTTCAATGTGATTCAGTGTGACATCAGTAGATGTCAAAGAATCAGGACACTTAAAAGATCAGTCAGTAGAAATTACCCAAACTGAAACACAGAAAGAAAAATAATATTGAAAAAAAAAAGGATTCCTAGGTATTTTCCAAGAGAACTGAAAACTTGTTCCCACAACAACTTGTACATGAATGTTTATGGTAAAGTGGTTGACTACAAATGGGCAGTCCCACAAAAAATGTGGTAGTAATAGAACTGTTCCATATGATGACTGTGAAGATACATGAGCATGCATTTGTCAAAACCTAAAGAATTATACACCACAATGAATGGATTTTACTCTATGTTAACTGAATAAAAATATACGATGATGTAGGAGGAACCCAAAATGAAATTCAAACTCTAACAGATGGCACTAACCTAACCTAGAAAAAAACATTACCACTGACACAAGTGGAGAAAGAAGTCATTTGACTGGACAATATTAAGGCTGAAGACAAAAACTATCATACAGAAATAGTATACTATGGTATATTATATACCGTATACAATACTATACTATATACAAAAAATATTCTAGTTAGTAAATTTGTTTCTCATGGGAATATGAGTTAGCGATTCCAAAACTGTTTGATGTGTATATACTGATTGAACAAATAAGTAAATGTATTGTGAACTATGAGAGCCAGGTTTCTGTCAGACTAAGAATGGCATTGGATTGGAATTGGAGCTACCAGTAAGAACTCATAGTTTTTAATATATAAACAGATCAATAGAGATGCAGAAATATATACAAATGTGTGTGTATATATGGGGGTTACCATATGTGTGTGTAAATATATATATATAATTGCCTGTGTCCACTGAGAGAGTTTAGAAGAAATGATACGCCAGTAGCAATGAGCATACCTAGCACCCAGATCTCAGTTTTTAAATATCATTCTCCAATAAAAGAAACTAGAACACCTTGGGAATCAGTTAATTTTAGGGCTGGGACAAAAATACCAAGTGAATCTGGAGCATCTTACAGTGCCAGACAGTAAGAAATGTTCATAAAAGACAGGTCTTGTTGAAAATTAGAACAAATTGAGCAACAAAATAAATGACATTATTGAAATAAAACCTAGGGAATAAAAAAAAACATGAGTCCATGATAATAAATTACTGAATAAATAAATGAATGAGAGAGAGGAAATGGCTCTTTCTTACTGAAGAATTCCAATTAATGAATGTGGAGAGATTGATGGAAATGGAAAATCATCATTAAAACACCCAAGTGTGATTGTTGCAGGTGGGATTCACCACTGGATGCTGAATTAGTAGGTGGAGTTTTAAGGAGAAGCAAGTTGTTTACATGGTCTCAGGGTGTACTGGTTCCCTATGGCTACCATAGAGAAAAATCTCCCCTTGCCTCTTGCTAGCTTCTGGTGCTAACTGGCAATCTTTGGCATTCTATGGCTTGTAAGAGTTTAAATCTATGCTCTGCCTTCTCCTTCACATGGCCTTCTCCCCTGTGTGCCTCTGTGTCTCTTCTCATAAGGACTCCAGTTCATATTTGATTGTGTTCATCCTACTCTAGTATGACCTCATTTTAACCAATTATATCTGCAACAACCCTATTTCCAAATAAGGTCAAATTCTGAAGTACTAGAAGTTAGGACTTCTGCATACCTTTTGGGGACACAATTCAACTCATAACACAGCATCTCTCCCCAAGTTATTAATTAATTACAGAATAAGGAATTGTCACTTTACAGCAGAGTGTTCTGCAGACACGACCTCTGCCAGATGATCAAGGTTAATATCACCAGTAATAAGAAATATCAGCATCATACATTCCTTGAAAGGGTGCATTAAGAAGGATCATTTCTGTGGTATTCTTGTCATGAGTGCACAACCACTATCTAATTCTGAGAAAACACCAGACAAACCCAAATTGAGGGATAGTCTAAAAAAATAATTGACCAGTCTTCTTCAAAAGTGTTAAGATTATGACAGACCAGGAAGGACTGAGGTCTCTGCTACAGACTGGAGGAAACTAAAAAGACACAACACCTCAGTGCAATGTGGTATCCTGGATTTAATCCTTAGTCAGAAGCAGGTACTAATGGAAACACAGGGGAATCAAATAAAGTCCATAATTTAGTTAATGATACGTACCAATTATTTTCTTGATTTTTATAATTGTGTTATAGTTTGTTACACACTAACATTATGAGAAGCTGGTGAAGAGCTTGAAAATTATTTCAAAATAATTCAGCAACAATAGCTTTAAAAAATTCAAGATGTGTCTTCTTCAATGTGAAACCAGAGGTGTGCTGAGAATTTTCTGACCTTGCAAACTCTAGGAGCCCAATGATATAATTACACTCGTCTGGACTCCAGCTATGGTGGGAAGCTTAATAGACCAAGATGCTAAGAATCATGACCCAAGGAGAATGTCTTCATGTGAAAAGAGTTCTCCCCTGCTCCTCTCTCTCCCCATTCATCTCCAATCCATCAAGCAATTATGTGCCAATTTTCTTCTAAACTCTCCCTCCATTAATCTATTCCTGTTCCCCTCCATCACTCTGAGTCCAAGCCACCATCATCTCTTCCCCAAACTTCTGAAGGCTTCTAGCAGATCATCCTGTTTTACACTCTTAACTTCGTCATTTTATTCTTCATACAGCAGCTAGAGTGATGATTTTAAAAAGCTAAATCCTATCACATTTTTATTTAAATTATGTACAACTCTTCAGTGGCTTCCCTTTGTACTTATAATAAAAACCAACCACATTATTTTTGCCCTCAAAGCTCACACACAACTATGCTTCTGGTCATGTGACCACTGCAGTTCCTCAAACTCAGGAGACTCTTACTTATTTTGGGATTTTATAACGGCAGTTTACTTCTCCTAGAGCAGAGCTTCTCAGACTCTCTCTGGTGAAAGATCAGATCTCGCCCCATCCCCAATCTGTCATGGAATTACACTCTCATAAAGTACAATAAAAATCAGACACTAGAAAAAAATTTAAAACTTTTTTTTTTAGATTTAACAGGTATCAGTTTAGTCTATCAATTTGTTATAAATGTTTCAAAATAGTTATCTCAGTTTCTATACAGGTCTGAGAACACTTGGCTGACTGGGACCGATCCGAGAGCCACTCATTGAATAGCCTAATGTGAGAGTACTCTGTGTATGCTGATTCCATCTGATCTTAAACGTCTCAGCTTAAATGTCACATCCTCGAAGATCTTGCCCCCAACCCAGCTGCCTAATTAGGCTCATATCTCCCTTTTTGATCTTTCCATCACAGCACCTTATTTGTTTCATTCATAATACTTATTTAATAATCCAAATAACACATTATGTTATAATATAAAATACATAAAACATAACATCTAATAATTGGAAAAACACATTATGAAATAATGTTATAATTTAAATAACACATTTACATTAAGAAAGGGTGTGTTTTTAAACTTCCGACATATAAATTTAGGAAATTATTGTAGAGAAATAATAGTTGAGGAAGGAAACCTTGAGTATTTCACACTATTTTTACACAATATTGTTGTATTTAGGGTAAAGATAAATGGGATGCCCAAGACATAATTAGCAAAAGGAATTGTCTTAATAAATTTATACAATGACATGGCCAGGCCAACTGTAAAGTAGTTGGAAAGAAACAAATAATGAAAGATTAAAAAACAAAGTTGCAAGAAAGAATTTAATACAGCTTTTAACTCTACAAGAGAGTGAAAATAATATTTTTTAAGTTTCCACCTATTTCTATTATTACACTAAGAAAATAATAATAGCTTATGGATATAAAGAAGCTGTAAACGTGATTCAATATTGCATAAGAAACAGATTACAGAAATATATTCTAAACACATTTAATTCCTACATAACCCATGAACAGTGAAGAAACAGTAATGGCATAGAGATTTTTGAATGCCATTATATGGGAAATTAGTTACTAATTTTCAAAATAAAATGGCTAAAACATGCTAGAGTCAGCACTATTCTGAGCAACATACAAATGAGGAATTCTAGTCCAGGTGAGAAAATTTTAAATCCTCTCAAACAACCTTACCTTAAATTGCCCCTGAAATATCTCTGAGTAGCACTATATCTAAAAGATGGAGACAAATTGAATGGAGAATTAAGAAAAGCTGCTTAGTATTGAGGAAAATGATTTATGAAAAATATTATATGTACAAAATATGTGTAACTTTGAAAAGAGATGACTAAGGAATGATGAGTCTATAAATTTTGAAAGGCATAAACATCCAGTAGAGGGAGGAATTATTTAGCATGTTATAACGATCTATAATTACAGTTTATGGGACAAAATCAGACACCAAGATTTAAAGCATTCAAAAACACCTTCCCTGGGATACTGCAGGCAAGTATTTGAAAAGATAGGCAATGTGTACTTTTGGACACCTTAATACTTTTGTCTGTTTTTGATACTTCTATTATTTAAGAATTACTATCAATTTGTATTTTTTACAAATGTAAGAGAGGCATAAATTTCTTCTTGACTTAAATACAATAAACACTTGATTATTTTATTTATTTTGCCCACTTCCTTGTTCAAAAAGACCTTCAGGTGGCTCACTTAGTTATCTGGCAATAGAAGACAAGACATAAGCAAAATCCATAAATACTTCCCCCATCTAATGTTAATCTTTTCCACTAGATTGTCTTATTCCCAATGAATGAAACTCACTAATTGGAATTTTGCCTAAACGTTACTAAAAGATCGTAAATCACTGATCTAGACTAATTGGAGTTATGTCTAATTGAGGTAAGGACAAATGCTGACTGTTTGAGAAGAACCAAGGTTTAATTTGCACTTCACACTAATTACCACCTCTGCCTCAAATTCTTTACTCCCTGAAAAGACCTAAATATCCAGCCCCAACCACTTTCCTGTGTCCCTGTTCCATATCTCACACAGGCTGCCCTGCTCTTTTCTCAAACTCCAAATCAAATTCTCTGAACAAACAAAATAAAATTTGCTGAACACATTGTATATGCCAGGGCCATATGTGCTGCCAAACTGGAGATAAAACTGTGATTATGAAAGATCTAATGCAGGGAGGAGCTCCTAGATCTTGTCTTCCCTCCCACTGGCAGTCACCCCGGTTATGAACACTGTTTAATGCTGGGCTCCTGAGAAGTCTATCATTTCTTGAGTGTCTTGTGTTGATCTCACCTTGAGGCAGGAAGGATGACCTGTTATACTTATATCAGATAGCCATTGACCATGGCCTACCAGAGCGAACAGTGTGTAACCTCCCCTTGTTTACATTCCCATTCTTTCAGTGGAGGGCAATTCTCTAGAAAGAGGGCAACTGTGAGCCATTATCAAAGCTGCTGGAGAATATATGCACTATATAATAAAGGGCATCTGATGGGCTTTCAACCATGCCGACTATAAACACCATCACTCTTCTGGCCCCTTAGGGTCATAACTGCTCTTTCTGTTATACTGGAGTATTCATTTAATCTTGAAAATTCCTCCTTTATATTTTCTCTCTTGTGTCCTTTCCATCTCCTTTATTCCCTAGCACCACCTGGAGCAGTCCAAGCCCTTTTTGACACACACATAATTTGCAATCAAATTCTCCTAACTAATTTTAAGATTTCCAGAAGTAATGATATTCTGGAGAGGCTGGGCTAGGGTTTAGGATTTATCTGGTCCAGGGACACATTTCGAGGTTGTAGGTTTCTGGAAAGTTACCTTAGTGCCTGGAACCCTTGCAGAATCTTATATATTGCCCTAGGTATTCTTTGGGATTGGAAGGGATGGTTCTGGTTGGGGGTTGGCAGGTTATGATAGGTAACAAGGTCTACCTGAAGCTTGCATTTAAGAGCAACCTCCAGAGTAGCCTCTCGACTCTATTTGAACTCTCTCTGCCACTGATACTTTATTAATTACACTTATTTTCTCCCTTTTGGTCAGGATGGAATTGTTGATCCCATGGTGCCAGGTCTGGATTCATCCCTTGGAGTCATCTTCCATGTCGCCAGGAAGACTTTCACCCCTGGATGTCATGTTCCACATGGGGGAGAGGGCAGTGATTTCACTTGCAGAGTTGGGCTTGGAGAGAGTGAGGCCACATCTGAGCAACAAAAGAGGGCCTCCAAAAGTAACTCTTACGCATGTCTGTAGGTAGGCTAAGCTTCTCTGCCACCCACATAAGCTTCACAGGAGTAAGCCTCATGATCAAGGGCTTGGCCTATTGATTTGGGTTTCCCTAAAGTTTGACATAGTATCAGGGAATTCCCTGATGATAAGGTTTAATAGTTCCTTATTCTTTCTCCCATCCCTCAGGGACTTTGCCAATACTTTTTGATTATCTGCTTAATATACTCTAGGATGTATCCAGACATTACAATAATCTATACAAGATTAAAGGACCTCTTTTTAATTCTGTGCTCCCTGTGTTTCAATTGTTCAAATAAGCTATACTGATAGGTTGAATTAGATTATGCACTACAGAAAATTTCAGTTCCAGACCAAATAAACCTTTCCTCCAATGGTCTCAAAGAGTATGTGTGCTTCTAAAATAGAGACACTGTCTTCCTTACCCCTAAATTCTGAATTACTTTAACCCCAACCTGTTTGGCTTTGTTCTTATCTCTAAATATCAGGTTACAATGTATATATATAAAACAGCCTCTTAAAATCCAGGAATAATAATTACAACTCCAGGATTAATGTGTCTGCTCTAAAAGGTTCCAATCTAGGCCCCTGTTTTCTTATAAGCATTTTCTGAAGGTGACCGTACCATTCTTGTTCTTTTGTTTCTGGCTTATTTCGCCTCACCAAATGTCCCACATGTTCCTTCACCTCGTTGCATGCCTCACGGTTTTGTTCCTTTTTTTGCAGCACAACCTTCATTCATAAATATACATTATCGTTCACCAATCTACTTAGATTTCTGCAGTCCTTTTACAGTCCTTTTAACTGTTTCTTGAGCTTTGAGAAAGATGTTTCTGCTAGTTCCTGCTGGTCA
The DNA here is from genome assembly GCA_004026745.1 of Myrmecophaga tridactyla. Lineage (NCBI taxonomy): Eukaryota > Metazoa > Chordata > Mammalia > Pilosa > Myrmecophagidae > Myrmecophaga > Myrmecophaga tridactyla. The sequence goes on from PVIY010018064.1 coordinate 17,215, forward strand.
TTACCTTCTTGGGGTTGGGTACTAGTTCTTGCTAGTCATTACCTTCTTGGGGTTGGGTAACGATATTGATTGGCACTCTACGATATTGATTGGCACTTGGCCATTGTTAGAGTTTTGTTGATTCCATTGTCATGACAGAAAGTAGTTGCAAATTTTTCTCCAAGTGATAATGTAGGCACCAGGCTTTTATTGTCTTGCTCCACCATCCTACAGGACTTCTTCATCTTCTTTGTTGTTAATTACAGTCAGAAGGAGAGGGTTCTGCAGTTCTTTGCAGTTGCAGTCATTCAGTACCCCAAGCTGACATAAGCTCTGCCATCTTTATCATGTAGCTTTGGTTTTGAGGCTAGGAGAAGTCCAAAATTGAAGGGTCAGCAAGGTGATTCTTTCTCTTCAAAGAATGTGGCATTCTGGGTCTGGCTGCTGACAATCTTTGGTTACTGGGTTTTCTGTCAGATCTTTATTATGCTTTTTTTGATGCACATTAAAATCAAGAATGTGGCTTAAAGATTTCTCCCTTTGATTGCAACAGAATGGTTTTTATTCAGTGAGTTTTCTGATGCCAAATTAGTTGAGGCATCCGGCTGAAATCTCTTCCACACTCATACTATTCATGTGGTCTCTCTCCAGTATGAATTCTGTAATGCTTAACAAGCTGAGAGTGCCAATTTAAAGATTTCCCACACTGGTTGCATTCATACAGTTTCTCAGTTCATGTGAACTGATGATGATTGTTGAAGATGGACTTGTTTTTCAAAATGTGATCCTGTAAGTCATATTTATGGGAATGTTTTCTGGTATGCATTATCTGGAGTATAAAAAGTTGTAATGCATATTATCATGGTCCTAAAATTCATCATTTTTCACCACCCTATTCCTGGATGGGTGCATCTAGTGGGAGTATAACACTTGGTTTAAATCCCTTTGTTCGATTTCCTTGTGGTTTCTCATCTGTAATTTTTATGCTATAATTCTCCAAATAAAAATAAGCAGGGATCATCCATTATTAAACTTTGCATTTTCATACCATAATATAGTTCTTCCTCTAAAATGCCCTGCTTTGAAGTCAACCTTTTTCTTTCAAATGGAGTTTCCCAAACGGCAGCCACGTGGTCTAGATCAGAGGCTTCCACAGCCATCGCTGTTACCTCCTCCTCCCCCATGGCCGGTCCCCATTCCCTGAGGGCAGGGAACCATATAATCTATTCTTACAAGGGATTTTTTTGGTTGAAAAAATTACTGTACTTATCTTTTTCTATGTTAATAACTTGATTTTTAAATTTTCTGCTGTGCATATGAGTTCCACTTTCTTAGTTCAACTAGCTTTTTGCTTCCAGTTTTATAGCTGAAAATGCTGAATTCTACCTCAAACACTAAAACAGCCATCCTTCTGTTACCAAGATCATCCTGGTCAGGGAGAGCATCTTTCGTCAAGAGCTGCGGGACCACTCAGGCCACCTGGGCCTGAGGTTCACACATTGGGCACTTCTGGCCCTGTGGATGGTTCACTGCATGGCCGAGCTGGACCCTAGAATTCTGGGAAGGGAGGGGCAAGGCCAGCTGTGCCTTAGTTTCTGCATCTCTAAAATGAGGTGATACCTACTGCATAAAGCTGTTACTGTATAATGATTGAACTCATTAATATACATAAACTTAGAATAGCTTATGGCTCACCTTATTATTTCTAGTTTTTCCTTCAGTTTTTCTCTATGTGGGTCTGTCTTACTCATTTTAACGTTGCTGGTATTTCTCACACATCCCCTTGTCCTTGGTTGTCCAGCCATGTTGAAAAAGGTTTGGGTCACAAGGGTTCCCACTTCTGTTTTAAAAGTAGGATAATGTTCATCCTAAGTTTCTCCACTGAGAAGGATTTTAATGAGAACTCTATGCACTTTGGTGAGATGGGTCACATCTACTGCATGCCTCCACTTTGTGCGCTGGTGAGCAGGAGCTGTCAGACTGTGGTTCCTCAGCTATGGTTGGCTTTCATACACATCATATCTTTTAATAGCTTGTCAGTTAATATGGCATTAAGTAGGAGTGGTTATGATACAGTAGAATGGTGGTTATCTCAAAAAGAATGCTTAAAATACAAATAAAAGGCTGTGCGAAGGTTGCTCAGTGGTAGAATTCTCGTCTGAAATGCCCAAGACCCAGGTTCGATTCCTGGAGCATACATATGACAAAAAAATTAAAAAATAAAATCTTTACAGTAGTTCTGAACTTGATTGGAGAGAAAAATTTACCATTAAAATTAATTTAATTAATAATGAAAATTAAAAATGAAGTGTTTTTATTACTTTGAAATAATGTTCTAGGATTCTTAGAAGTTGACTCCCTAGAAATGAGAATGATTCTGCAATCATTGTCACATCTGTTGTAGGTTCTATATATATATATATATATTTTTTTTTTAAAATAGGGCAATAGCTTAATTTTTTTTCTAAGGCAATGATATATATCTGGGTCACCCACAAACTCCAGAGCTGGGGAAAGGGAGATGAGGAACAAAGGAGGAAATATTCTTCAGTAAACAAGTCCTATGATCCAAAAGTGGAGTAATAACTTCCTCCTCCAGACTTAGGACATGGTCAGTAGCTCTGCCTATTGCTACAGTTAGATTTCATAACTTCTTGTCATGTCATTTGCCCTTTTCCCTTTGTCTCGACTTAGGGCTTCCCTTCCAGAGCTTTGTCAAGCCAGTTTCTAATTTATGATGAAATATTTTTGCTAAAAGGTTATGGTGGTTTAGCACTATGTGCCCCAGAAAAAGAAGTTCTTAAACGTAATCCATTCCTGTTAGTGTGAATTCATTATAAATAGGACCTCTTGATGAGCTTACTTCAGTTAAAGTGAGGCCCAACCCAGTCAGGATGGGTCTTATTACTAGAGTCCTTTATGAGTAGAATGAACTTCAGACAAAGAGAGAGAAAGAGACATGGAACGCAAGAAGCTGAAAGTTAGTGGAACCAGAAAGGGAAGGGAGAGGTGAGAAGAGGCTGCCATGGGCCTTCTTGCCATGTGACAGAAAAGCTAAGGACCAAGGATGCCTGACCGCCAGAGTGGTCGGAAAGAAAGCATCGCTTTGATGATGCCTTGATTTTAACATTCTCCTAGCTTCAAAACCATGAGCCTATAAATAACCATTGTTTAAGCTGACCTATTGCATGGTATTTGCTTGAGCAGCCAAGGAAACTAAAACGAGGATCATAGAAAAAGCACTGTATGAGGAGTTGAGATAAATTGGTTTAAAAAGGCCCATTTTCCTTCTCACTATCTCTCATTAGACCAGTACTCATATACCAAGCCTGCCTGTTCTAAATAACTCACATTCTTGAGAGGTAGAAAAGCATATTCTAAACAGCACTCATTCTTAGAAGGTAGAAGGCACTTGAAATCCACTTCTTTTTTTTTGCTTATTTGTTTTATAAAACAACATACAAACAAAAACATTTTTAGCATAAAAACATTCCATACATGGTGTATAATCAATGGCTCACAATATCATCACATAGTTGTGTATTCATCACCATGATCATTTTTTGGAACATTTGTATCACTCCAGAAAAAGAAATAAGAAGAAAAGAGAAAAAACTCTACATACCATATTCCTAACCTCTCCCTCTCATTGACCACTAGTATTTCCATCTACCCAACTTACTTTAACCTTTGTTCCCCCTATTATTTGTTTTTTTATCCATAATTTTATTCATCTGTCCATACCCTAGATAAAGGGACCATCAGACACAAGGTTTTCACAATCACACAGTCATATTGTAAAAGCTATATCATTATATTATAATAATTTTCAAGAAATAAGGCTACTGGAACACAGCTCTACAGTTTTAGCCACTCCAATACACCATAAAGTTAATAGGGATATCTATATAATACATAAGAATAACCCCTCGACTCTGAAATCTCTCAGCCACTGACACATTATTTTTTCTCATTTCTCTCTTCTCCCTTTTGGTCTAGAAGGTTTTCTCAATCCTTTGATGCTGGGTCCCAGCTCATCTGGGATTTCTGTCCCACATTACCAGGGAGATTTACACCCCTGGAGTCATGTCCCACATGGAGGGGAGGGGAGTGGTGGCAATGGGTTCACTTGCCATATTGGCTTAGAGAGAGAGGCCACATCTGAGCACCAAAGGAGACTCTCTGGGGGTGACTCTTAGGCCTAATTTTAAGTAGGCTTAGCCTTTCCTATGCAGGAATAAGTTTAACAGGGGTAAACCCCAAGATTGAGGGCTCAGCCTATTGATTTGATTGTTCCCACTGCTTGCATGAGTATCAGAAATTCTCCAAATAGGAAAGCTGAATTTTTCCTGCTTTCTCCCATTTCCCCTACGGGGACTTTGCAAATACTTCTTTATTCACTGTCCAGATCACTTTGGGATTTATCATGGCATCACACTAACCTGGACAAACAAACAAAGTCTCATGCCCTATTCAAGATTCCTTGTACTTATGTGAAAACCACTTCTTAAGACTCTCGTGGAATGTTTATGCAACATGAAGATTGAGCTTGATGGTTCCCCAAATCCTTGTCAACCCTGAAGCTCAGTGATTCTCTGCCTTAGTCCTGTGGAATGAAGGAGGGCAGGGAAAGTGAGCAGAAAGGACCCTGCATACTTATTGAGGTTTGAATGGATTTCAGCCTCCATTTCTGGAGTTGCTCCAGGCTTCCTGACGTTATGTTTCTGCCTATCCATTCTCAGTTCATACTTAGGTACCTGCTCTCTGGCCCCACAAGTACATGTAAGTATTCTTATGTCAAACACACACAGAGGCACATCAGCAGTTGGAGGAGTGGCCTGTCAATACAGGCAAAGAATTTCTTTGAATTCTTATTCTTTATTTAAAAATTAAAAACTATGGGTATTTGAAACTATGGGTACTCCATAGTGCTTCTGTTTTAATATAAAAAAATAGTATTTTAAATTATCAATCATCAGAGGGAGGGTTTGAAGAATTTGTCCTAATCCATCTAGGAGGATGTTCCTCTGGTTTCTTCATGTACACAGAGCAAGTGTACTGGTAGTTTTAGAAGCTCAAGTCAATATCTTAGGCTGACATCCTGGATTCAGGGTTATTAACCAGTCATCTTACAGCACTTGGGACCTATTTCTGTAAGGCCTACCGCCTGCCACATACCATGTCCCCACCCCAAATGGAGGGGGAATTATACAATGGGAAAGGCTCATGGTGTTATTTAAATAGTCCACTCTCAGCTCATTCATGCTTATTTTTACATCTGACTCTGAAGCGTTTACAATGGTACATTCTACTAGAATTATTTCAGAACCCTGTCTTAACTCAATCTGGATGTGCCTCACTGAACTAATAAAACTTGCCCCTGAAAAAAAGGAAGTATTTTATGTTACATTTTGCTGTAATTCATGATGTGTCTTTGGAGAAGAATTGTGCATTTTATATAATTTGTCAAGGACAATTTCAAAATGCGTAGCATCATCAGTCTCTCTGACAACATCTCTAATGGTTTCACTCTGTAGTCAGAGTTTTGCCAAATGCAAGCTAAAATTCAGACCATCACACACCTGCTCCCTACCTGTTGTTTCAGATGTATCATCTATTGAAAAGACAACCAAGTTAAGGAGAATTCATCCTTGAAGCATTTCTTCTCTAATTATGTCAGCAGATGTTGTTTGAAGTCTATCCCTGGGGAATTCATAACTCAGTTTTAAAAAGTAAGAGGAATTCACAGATTTGCCTTCCTAATGATTTTTTAAACAAATATAGCCAGCCTGGTAATGGCTGATAATAGTTAAGAGTTTGTAATGGTTGTCATCTTCAACAATCTGAATGGCATTTTGCAGAAGTGCTTTCACTTGAGTTATTATCTGGACTTCATTGCTCCCCAGCTGGATGTCTGATCTCCTTCTCATGGTGGTGGGCTGGGCAGAGCTGGCCCCCTCAAATGGGATTGGGGATAGAGCAGATGGAAGAAGCAGCCTTTCTGTCCTCTGTGGATGTGTGGAGGAAGAAAGCAATGAACAATGTCGAAGGTCAAAGTCATAAACGCACAGCTAAACCAGACATCAAGGCAAGAAAAGCCTGAAGCAGGCAGCAGTTAACTGATGCAGTCTGTGGGTGAATGAAACAGGGAAAATTAGAATAAGGACCTGCCACTTGGTAATCTGGGAAAAAATAGCCCATAAGATGAGCTCTTACTGCCTGGGAAGTGCAAGAGGCCAGGACAAAAGTGAAACCCAGTGACCTCTCTGGGTTTCAGTCTCTTTATGTGTTTCCTGCTCTCTCAGCCTATTAAAGGTGCAGAGGGATCAAATTCAATTCTGTATGTGAAGTCTATATCACATTACTATTTTAATTATTAATGTTTTATAATATAATTAAGAGATACATAGAAAAATAGATAACCTAAAAAACCCAGAAGAAAATTAGGTTGTCTGGTAAGAATATTTTCTTTTCTGTGGAAAAACCAAAAAGGATAAAGCATTCTGATATGTAATTTTCTTTAAACTTAGCCTGCTCTTGTTAGTTTCTAGCCAAAGTATTTAATTACTATCTGTGATTGCCAAACATTTGTGATAGTTATAATTTGTGAACAAACTATCTATTAACTGTTATGATGAAAAGTTCTGGCAAATTCACAGATCAAAATTTATGTACAAGGAAAAATCCCAACATGAAAGAATTGAATTTTTAAAACACCAGGTCCCAAATTATCCACCTACTTTGACAGTTTGAATTTCTTGACTAAATATTTTATGATGATACTACTTAAGATAAAATGTAAAAGTTAATTTATAGTGACATCTCTTTATGTAAAAGGATTCCAAGCAGATTTATTACCAAGTGGAAGCATGTCAGTGAATACAACCATTTTTAAAGCAAAGAGACTTCACAATTTTCTTTCACGTTCTTAGTCAACAGCTTCTGCTAAACAATTTATATGAAAAACAGGGCCTTTAGTTTTACAAGGCTCTACTTTATTTTCCTATGATAGCTCCTTTAGTTTCATTCTTCAATTCAATTTAGTGCCTGCTATGTTCTATACTTAGTAATAAATTTGGAACTCTATGAGCAATTATAATTCACTTTAATACCTGCACATTTGAGGAAACTTACTGCCAAAGCTTCAGACTTAGTTCTTCTCAGACTTGATTCTTCACTTAACCTCCACTCAACAGAAAAGTAGTTAATCAGTTGCCAAATTAGTGTTGTGATTTTCCATTTTTCTAATTGCTTCTCACCATCTTGTTTTTGTCTTCTGCTAAATTTATTACATGACATCATCCTGAAAGGACTCTGGGGAAAATATACACACATATACATATATTATTAAATCATATTTTTAGTTGGGACAAAGGATGCTAAGAAATTACTTCTAATGCTTTATTTGCAGTTACATAGAACTATTTACCAACACAATTAATAAAATAAAACACGGTCATTATAATCCTCTAATATAAATTCAGAAAATCTGAAATAGTGTTAGGTGGGTATTATTGCTGAGGCTTAAAAAGATTATTGTAATTAAATGAATTTCAAGGATTATTAAAGGAGAAAAAATGGCATGAGATTTTATGTTGGTAATAATTTGTATTACAGGAAGCATTAAAGGTGCTATAAAATAAAGGAGAGAGAATGAAGCCAAGAGTAGAACAAACAAGAGAGAGGAAAGCCAGTCACATGGAGAAGAGGCAATTGTTTTTGGGGCAATGTGAGATCTAGGCTAGAGATACAGGAGGTGGCAGCAACGGTAAGTGGGAAAGAAAGATGTCCTTGGTGACAGCATTTTGGTGGGAGGAAACAGGAGGGAGGAGGGAAAACATTAAGGGCAGAGAGAGAGACAGATGGTGATAGTGTTGAGCCAAAATTCAAAATATGTCAAGAACTCAAATTTTAGCGGTAGGGACCTAGTGAAATGGAAAAATAATGACAACAAACTAAAAAAAAGACAGGATTTGTTTTCTTCAATTTAACGTATCTACCTCTTATCTCTTCTCAAAAGTAAATGACAAATATACCACACCAATGAAGCATATTAATAATAGGAGAATGTGTGCACAGGTTTGGGAGATAAAGGGGGACTCTTGCTTTCTGCATAATTTTTCCATAAACATAAAATGCTCTAAAAACTGAATCTATTAAAAAAGTTTTAAGTATTTGCTATAGCTACTCAAAAAGAAGGGAAAAGATATTTACCATAAGATGAATAAAATAGGAGCAAAAGTGGCAGGTCAGGGAAAGTATCTACCAACCATAACTGTCAGCAGAATGGCTATGTTTGAGCATAGCACCTGGAGCTATGTCCAAGCCAGGATGAAGAGGGAAACTTCATAAATTATAAAATGCACATTAAATATCATTTCCAGAAATTAGGACACCTACTAACTCTTTGGTGGATAAAATTTTCCTTGTCAGAGATATATCTCCTGTATGACAATAGAGAGAATAAAATATAATGGATAATTATCTCAATCTTGATATCACAGGGAATAGATAAATTTGCTTGACTAGTTCTGGGAGAAATCTAAGATAAAACTCCATGGCTAACAATCGAGCATTGATTCTATATATGAAACCAATGTCAAAGATGTTATTATTCAAATGTGTAGCCTTCTTGTGTTCTGACTTGGTTCGATGACATTGATTCATATGTAATGAACGCTTGTGCTGGGTACCAGAACATATTTATGAACAAAATAGCCATAGTTCCTCTCCTCATAGAGGAGATATTGGTAGAGAAATCAGAAAATAAAGAATATATATATATATATATATAATTACAAATCATGATAGGTATTAGAAGAAAATTAACACTGCTGTCAAGAACTAAGGATGGTGAGGGGTGCCCTTGCTTAGATACAGGGATGACCTTTCTAAGGAGATGACATTACACAGAAACTTTGGAATATGTAGAAGAGTGAATTTATGGATATTCCTAGATGATCTACCCTAAACTACCTCTCTGCCAGACCTTTTAAAAATGTATTTGTATTGAGATATCTCCATGCACCATACAGTCCATCCAAAGTATACAATCAGTGGCTCATAATATCATCACATAGATGTGTCTTCATCACCATGATCATTTTTAGAACATCTGCATTTCTCCAGAAAAAGAAATAAAAAGAACAACGAAAAACTCCATACATCCATACCCTTCCCTCTTATTGACCACTAGTATTGCAATCTACCCAACTTTTTTTTAACCCTCAACCCCCCTTCAAATTATTCATTTCTTTTTTTTGTCCTTATTTTTTTACTCATCTATCCATACCCTGGTTAAAGGGAGTGCCAGCCACAAGTTTTTCACAAAAAATTGGAAATATACAATATTAGTGTAGTAATCATGGTTTAATCACTGATTATACTATCCAAATCAAAGCAGATTGCAGTTTTACGAGGTAGGACACAGAAGCTGGTATATAGATATTTTGTTATACATACATTTTACTCTCTATATATTTCATGTTTCTGCTCTTGAATGATCCCGCTTTCTGACTTCCATATTATTTTGGAGTGGACCTGAAAATGTTGAAAACAATATTTAGCTTTTTTCAATTTGGTCAACTAAACTATGTGACAAAATCAATTCACAAGGCCAAAGCTGAAGTTCACATGTGGTTTTGATTAGGTTTATGATGGTTCAGTCTGCCACAGTATCTTTTTATTTTTTATGTTTTTAATAGTTCTATTGACATGCATCCACACATTATATAATCCATTCAAAGTGTATGATAAATGGTTCACAGAGTCATCACATAATTGGGCATTCATCACCACAATTTCAGAACATTTTCATTACTCAAAAAAACAGCAAAACAATTTTACAAAAAATAGAATATATCCCAGGAACATCCCCGACCCCAATGGACCCTTAACATGAATGTGTTACGTTTGTTATTGTTGATGGAAGAATGTTAAAATATTCTTGTTAACTATAGTCCATAGTTTCAATAGGTACATTTTTTCCCATATACCACTCTTATTACTAATTCCTTGTAGTAGTGATGTACATTGTTCTAATTCATGAAGGATCATTTTTATATTTCTACATTTAGATCACTGTCATCATCCACCACAATGTTCACTGTGTTAGAGAGCCCCATGTTTTATCCTCTAACTTTCCTTCTAGTGATGTGCAGGACTTGAAACCTCCCTTTTCAACCACAATCACACTCATAATTCAGTGCTGTTAATTACATTCACCATCATCATGTGTTACTATCATCTCTGTCCAATTCCAAACATTTAAATTCAACCTAGCTAAAAATTCTGCACATATTAAGCACCTGCTCCCCATTTTCACAATATCTTAATCCAGGACAAAACTTTAAAATATCCAAGTATATATGCATTGCACCATATATCTGCAATCAGTCATCCATTCTTTGAGACCATGTTAGGTGAGGCCGGGCTAAAACCATGTTACTTTGCTCCTATCAGGCGTTGGGTCAACTGATTCATTTGGATTATGATCAGTCAGAGACTTACATTCTTTCTTTTTGCATTTGGCTGAACAGATTGTGTAAATGCTTCTCATTAGGAAAATTCCAGCGATGACTAAGAAATAACTTCTATAAATCAAAAACTGAATACTGACTGGGAGCTCCAGACCCTGGTCTTCAACCATGGTCATGGTCATGGTTAAGATGATCTGTATCACCAAGGCCAGAAAGGTGTTGATTCTGAACTCCAGGGTGTAGCATTCCATGCTGAGATTCACAGCGATATGAAATGCTGTTATGATTATAAGAAACATGTAACTTGACTTGAATATCAAAAGACCAGCATAGCATACCCAAATATTAGTTGTATAATGCATGATAGAGACCCCCTGCATCTTCTGCTCAGAAGATCCCCACTGACACCTCTCCCAAAAGATCCCAGCTGACTTTCAAATAGCCTACCATGAAGGCTGCCAGGGTCCCTCCAAAGGCGAAAAGGGCTTCCACTGCTCCGTTTTATATTGTATTACATTGGGATAATGCCTTGTCATCCCACTGGGATGGATAATGCCAAATCCATCCCAGGATTTGGACATAGTTGATAACCTGATTAAAACATGCCATGGATGGTTAGAATGCCTGCCTTTCATGGGGGAGACCCAGATTCAATTCCTGGACAATGCACACATACACACACAAAAAAACCTGCCATAGATAAAGCCTACCAGAGGAACCAGTGAAAAAGACGCTTTGAGGAGTTAGCACTCCCTCAAATGTTGGAACCACTGTATAAAAACTTTCAAAGCCACATATTTTGGCTTTGGGCTGTCATCCATAGGCCCTGAAACATTGAAAGATGCTTGGTATACTGATTGGTGATCCTTATGGGGCTCTTCTAACACAGCATCTTTTCCTTTTTCCTCAAAAAATGGCTTTTGAGGAGCTTCTTTGCTAGGTTTTGCATGAAAGAACATGGCTTTCTTGGGCATCGGTAGAAAAAGGGAGAAAAGGAAGGCCACCAAGTCAGAAGCCAAGGATATGACATTGAGGTAAAAGTATGACAGGTTGACCAGGGATACCTGGAGCTGGGCCAGCACTGAAGCCACTGTGTAGGCCACCAATGTCATGCTCCTACAGTAGGTACTCACTCTCTGATAATGTTCTGGGCTGACCGTGCTATATATGTAGGCATAGTAGGCCACCATGATGGCAGAGGCCAATGCATATGTGACCTTCAGCACCTGCATGACTTTTAATCCTTGTCCAAATATGAGTAGCTCTCAGGTCACTTTGAAGCTGATGCCCGTAAGAGGATAACTGGCTTGTAGCAGGTGTAATCGATGAGAATGAACACGGGGAGCAGCAGTGCCAGATAAGAGTATGTCTAAAGAGCAAAGATATCTATTGTGATCTCACTGAGCCTCATATCTTTATCTGGTCCTGATAAATAAGGCACAAATGGTTCTGACGGTTTCATCATTGAAAAGAATCCAAATAAGCAGAGAATTACTTTGGGAAAAACCCAGGAACATCTTGGTGAAGTTCAGCCACAATCCACATCTGGTTAAACTAGTTATAATTAGGTCAAGATTAGATAGTGCAGAAGCCCATACTTTGAGGAAATGGAGTTGTTTAATTTTGATTTCTCTGCTTTTCTGAGTTCTGTCATTTCTATCTCTTTCTGTACCAAGTTCCAAATGCCATTCCCTGCCAGACTTTTAACACACATCATGTAAACAGGGTGTTTGAGACTATATACTCTAGGCAAATGACCTGGAGTGCATTATGAATAGTTAATTAAGAAAAATTAATTAATTTTAGAGGCCAGCAAGTTGGTGATGAAATTAATATATTATTAAAAATATTAATAATTTTAGCAATATCTTAGCTCAAGTGAAAGTTAGAAATATGACTGAAGAAAAGTAAGATTTAAAGAGGATAGTCATAAGATATGAATATGGAAATGTGTTCCAGGTGCTTATTTTAATCCTGATTGTGCCACTCACAAAAATGGTATGAGTTCAAGTCTTCATTCCACTCAGAATGGTCCTCTGGATCTCAGAATCAACCACAAGGCATCCTGGATGGGACAGCCCCATTCCCACAAACCGATAGACTGTATTAAAAGGATCCTTCCCCCTAGGATTAAGGAATTATCTCCATCTTCCTGCTAAAGTAGTTAATGATTCATCTTAGATCCAATTCTCAATATTATAGTATTTTAAAACTAGTTCCTTTTCATTGAAAAAATTCTGTTCACATAAAAAACTAAGTGAAAACGAACATACAAAGAAAAGTAATTCTTCTTCCAACCAGTCCCAAAGGCTCTACTTTCCTTCCCCAAAGGCTACCAATGGTAACAGTATATAACCAGATAATCAAATGTGTGATTCAAGTGTATAATTCAATATAATTTATTCATGGCATTGGTATTTGTATTAGATATGCATACACACACATATATTTTTAAATCCATATAGCAGAATTCTATACATAATATCCTATGCCACCTTCTATTTAGCAATATATCTTGGAGATCATGAATTGCATTTTATGAGTCATAACTTATTTAACCTGTTACCCATTGATGCTTCCATTTTATTCCTAATCACTGATATTATATAGTACTGAAATTAATATCCTGTATAAATATTTTGGAGCACATTTGTGAGTATATCTGGAGGATAAAATCCTAAAAATCTTACATTAGAATCACTTGGTCAAAGGAGTGCACGTTTTAATTTTGATAGCCCTTGCCAAATTGCCTCCCAAAGAGGGGGTACCAATTTATATTTCCATGAATAATAATTTAAAATAACAAACTATGTTGTCAATGCTTTACTTATATAACACATAACGCACCAATCTTATGAAGAGGTATGGTTATTATTTTCAATTTATAGCTCAGTTAATTTGGGCACAGGAAGGTTTAGCAACTAAGTCACAGAAGTTAAATGACCAAACTGGGAGTTGAAACTTGGCAACCTAGAACCCACCCTATTATCCATGATGCTCTAAGGCCTTTCTGAGTTTCAGTTCTGTTTTAGTATCCTGGCTGCCAAAACAAATACCATACAATGGGTTGGTTTAACAAAAGAAATTTATTGGCTCTTGGTTTCAGAGGCTAGAAGACTTGCTTCTTCCCAGGTCCTGATCTTCCCGCTGCCAGGTAATCTTTGGGGTTCCAGGGTTTTTCCATCACATGGCAATATCATAGTATTGTCTCTTTTCTCTTCTAGGCTCTATTAACTTCCAGCTTCTGGTTACTCCCTGTGGCTTCTCTCTCCATGGCCTTCTTGAAAAGGCCTCCAGTAATAGAATTAAGACTCATCCTCATTCAGTTGAGCCACACCTTAATTGAAGTAACCTCATCAAAAGGTCCTGTTTGCAACAGGTTCACCCCCACAGAAATGGATTAGAATTAAAAGCATGTTTTTCTGGTATACCTAAATCCAAGCCACCACTAGTACTAACGTTTAAAGCTGATGATCTTGGCCAAGTTATTTACCTCTGATACACAGTTTCTTTAAATGTAAAAGGAAAAAAAAAATGTATCTCAAAATACTGATTTGAGAATAAAATTAGATAAATAAGAAAAATCCCATGCACAAGAGGCTAAGTAAATATGAGTTCTCTTCTTATTTTTCAAGAAATGTATGAATCACAGGAAGGATGAACCATTTCCTAGCTTATCCTTTTGATGACATGCAAGTTAAAGATGCAACTATGACCATTTTTAATGCTAAAGCAACAAAGTTGACAGAAATTAGGATTTGTGATGGAAACCCCTTAATTCCTCCTCTCCCTGTCTTTCTTCTACAGAGTATTTAATTCAAATTGGTTAACATTTGACCCTATTTTTTTTTGCAGTGTTATCTAAGATTTCCAGCTCCTAGAAACCAGCCTATGAGATAGTAGTCACATGAATCTCCTATTCAGGTAATTTCTCAAAATTCTGTTTACTATCATCAATCTTCAGCTAATGATAAACTGATAGCAAGCGTCAATCTATGAAAAGGAATTAAGGAATATTTCATGTTCTGCTACAGAGTAGGTTGTGGTCTAGACCATATAATTACTCAGAGAAAACTTTGTATTGATGAGTAAGACCTGCTCATAAAAATATTTTCATACCCACATTGTTAAATTTTGTTTCCTTTAACAGGATAAAGCAGTTGAGTCAATAGTTATTGAATACCCTCTCTTGGGAGTAGATCTTAGCAATAAATAATCCAAAGAGGGGCCTTTGTTTCGAACAAAACAGTTTTTAAAATGAAAGCCCCCTGCTCTGACATTTAGGGGCTAGAATGGAAGCAGAATATAGATTGAGGCTGCAGTGACTTAGCCATCATCATTATGTTAGGCTTATTCCTTGAGACCCAAATTTACTCTCCAGTTTTCCTTCTATGGGGTTGGATGGGATAAGGATTGGTAAAGCTATGCTGCTGGAAACCCTAACCATTTATTCAAAAATAGCCTTAAATTAACCATCTCTTTAGGATTCATAATCCAAGGACTACACCAGGGGTCAGTTGTGGGGTATGTGTGACTTATGCACTTCTTTCCTCCAAGTATGTCCACTTCATTTTGTGTAAGACTTCTACATATTACCTCATTCGCTTGGCCTGTCCATTCTCAACTCAACTCTGAGTGGTGAGTAGAGCTCAGAAATTGTCTCAAAACAGGAAGCAGAATATTTGGACGTGGCTGAGTTGACACAATGATTTTGAGAAGACTCAGAAAAATCACAAACACATAAAAATGCCAGAATAAAAAAAACCTGCTTTTTATGAATCTGCAGATTTTATTGAGATATATTCACATACTATATATTTCAGAGTATCAGCTAGACACACAAAAAAAGAAAACCCAAAATACTACATATCTCTTATCCCATCCCCCCATTATAGACCCCCTAGTATTGGTGTGATACATCTGTTACTGTTGATGAAAGAATATTAAGGTATTACAGTTAACTATAGTCCACAGCTTGCAATAGGTAATTTTCTCCCATATATCACTCTATTATTAACTCTTTGTACAAGTGTTGTACATTTTCACTAGTTCACGCAAGAACATATATTTGTAGTGTTAATCGATGACAACATGACTGAACAAAGCCTTTCAACCAAATGCACCTACAATACAGCACTATTACTTATAATCTCAATTATGAATCACCCTCACCTCTATCCATTTCTAAACATATAAATTCAGTCTCATTAAAAATTCTGCTCATATTAGGTAACCTCTCCCCCTTCACTAGCTTCTGTCTATCTCTAGGTGTCCTATATTCTACATTTTAAGACTCTGATTTGCATATTCTAGTTAGTTCTTATTAGTGCAATCATATGATATCTGTCCTTTTGTACCTGGCTTATTTCACTCAGCATAATGTCCTCAAGATTTATCCATGTTGTCGTATGCTCAGGACCTCATCCCTTCTTACTGCTATATAATATTATATATATATATATATAAACAAGTAGATAAGTAGATAAACAAAATGCGATATATATACCACATTCTGTTTATCTACTTACCTACTAATGGATACTTGGATTATTCCATCTTTTGGCAACTGAAAACACTGCTTTTAATGGCCAAGTTAGAGAACAAGAAATACCCTAACTATTACACTAACTCCATCTTTCACATCACTTCTCATTCTACCTGACCCATATTCCATTTCTATGAGCCCTCATGCTTTCTTCATCCTTGTCCCATCTGCAATACGCTCCCTACCCTATTCCATCTATTACATTGGTGCTAAACCAGCATTGGGGTGAGGCTCAGAGATTTTTCCATTATTTATTCCACAAATATTCCTAAGGGCCAGGCATTGTTCAAAGCACTGGAGCAAAGTTACCCCCTTTTTTGGTGTGTCTCTTTTGCAGATTACATGATAATTATTTTTACATGGAAAATTTCAACTTTTTCTTTACTTAGCCAGATAAAATGTGTCCAATTCCAAAATAGTTAAAATGTTGTATAGCACCAAAAAGTGTTTAAGCAGGTAGAAAAGATGTATGATGTAATTTAGGAGATAGAAATAATTGAACTTTAACAAAAAATATTTTTAATGATCTTATTGGCAAAAGGCTCTGTTATTCCCATTAGTACTACCACTACTGTGCATTAACAAAAATGTTTCAGAGACTTATACAAGGAACATCTGTATCTATATGTCCCCCAAATTTAGTATCTAGATATTTTTACAATCACCTGCTTTAATTTAAGAATAATACAATTTATTCTTCATTTTAAAATATGAACTTTGGTCAAATGGAGCAGTTTGTGCATTAAATATCCCTCCTCTGATCCAACTCATAACAAAAGTATATTAAAAATTAAAAGAAAAAACTCATAACACATCCTGGGCTCAAAATCTATTAAACACCCCTCTGCACCAGAAAAAGAAGAGATATGCAAAGAGTTGAGCAGAGATCAGGTCACAGCCTTGCTGGTCTACAGTCCTGAAGTAGGCAGCTGGGGAGCCAGGGAAAGACACCTGAGGGTGCTCCATAGAAAGCAGCCAACTGGAGCCAGGGTTTCAAGACAGGGTAGGGCTGGCTCCTTCCTAGTGAATGGAGGCTGAAACACAGCAGCGAATCACAGCCTGAGGCTATGGCTTTGTTGCTTACTCTGAAGCAAGAGGACCCGAATATAACTTGCACCTGAGAAACTGCACTAAATGCCTCTGGCCTGGGTCCTGGATGTAATATCCATACTAGGATGATGAGCAGTTGCTCTGCAATGACATAATAATACCTGGATTGGAGATGGAGCTCAGATAATTGGAAGAAGAAAGCTGCAAGGGCTAGACAAGGAGATATGAAAAAAGACAACGGGAAAATCTCATTTGAAATGAAGCGCCTGAACAAAATTCCAAAACATATGGAGAATTTAGCCAAAAATCAACAAATTGGAACATAATTCCATTCTAGGTCAAATTTAATGAAACTGCCTACCCCAAAATTTATAATAAATATGCTTTGAATATTTAAAGAAAAATTGAAAGGATTATATGAATTTCTTTAAATATAAAAAAAACAGATATGTAACAAGTTAAGTAAATTATAAAGCAGAAACAACTAGCCTGCCTGGAAATTAAAAATCTATTTACTGAGATAAAAAATTCAAAAATTGAGGTAAGTCTTGGCACAGAGACAGTAAAAGAGAAAAATTTAAAAATTGTAAAATATTATTGAAGTGTTCATCAGTATCACAGTATAGACGATAAAATATGAAAGAGAGTTAAGTAGCATGACCAGACACTCCGGTATGCCTGGGATAATTCAACCTTACATCTGTTGCCCTGATGTCATTATGAAAGCGATGGTCCTTTTAACTCCCAGATGTTTCTTTGCTCATGCATTACACTATATTATCCCAGTGTTAAGGAACATATAGAATAGACTGAGAAACTAATTTGATTTTCATAAGGAAAGTATAGAGAGAATCACAAAGAAGTAATATTTAAAGAGAAAAGAGCCATGAATTTTCCAAAAGTGAAGAGGCATATGTCTTCAAATTGAAAGCAAACCACACAAAGCAGGCAGGATCTATAAAAATATATTCACATTTAGGCTCATCATAGTAAAACTGGAAAACATAAAAAAGAGATGCTCTTAAGGCTACCAGAGGGAAAAGACAGATTATTGACAATAAATGGCAATTAAACCAATCAGATTTTTCACCAACAGTAATAAATGCAATAAAACATTACTTGGAAATGTATTCATCATAATAAGGGAAAATATCTGTCAATCTAGAATGAACAAGCAACAAAAACAAAATGGTGGAAAATAAATAATCTATAATTAAAGTATATTTAGTTTTTTAGATTTAAGGGGCTAAAAATACTAAAAAATTCAGATGTTTTTAGGAAAAATACATTTTAATTATAATTAATTTATTATTTATAGCTTTGTGTATTGAAAAAGCTAAAGTATTTTTGCAGAAGAAATTAACAAACGGACTAAATATTTATATCCATATAAATGAACAGAACCAAAAAAAAAATTTGACCATTTAATTTATGACAAACATATGTAGATGAGGAAAGAAGTATCTTTTCAATATATGGTGCTGGGTTACCCATCTGGAAAAAAAATGAATCTCAACATTCTACCTCATGCAATACACAAAAATCAATTCCACGTGGCTTATATATCTACATGAAATATAAAAAATAAAACAGCAAGAAAACAGAGGATAATTTCTTCAAGAACTTAGGATAGATAAAGAACTTTTTCAGGGAAAATATTGATAAATTAGACATAATTAAATTACGAAATTCTGTTTAACAAGAGATACCAGTAAAAGAGTCAAAGAGGAGGTCACAAACTGGATATGATACTTTCAATATGAAAAAATATTTTTATGCAAAATACATGAAATGTTTCTAATATATTTAATATTGGACCAAAACTTGATATATTTAAAAATGGACCAAAACTTGAACAGGTACCTCAAGAAAGAGAAGAGTTAAGTGAACAATAAATATATGAAAGTATGATCATTATAATTTTTCGTCAGGGAATTAAATGTTGTGTCAATAAACCAAACACCCATCAGAATTGTTAAAATCTGAAAAAATTATAGTACCACTTATTGGTGAGAATGTGGAACGACTGGAGCTCTCATGCACCATATATGAGAATTAAATTTGGTGCAACAACTTTGGATACTTTGTCAATAACTTTGTCAAAACTCTGTCAATAAACACCAAAGCAAAACATATACATAGCTATTGACCCAGAAATTCCAGTATTTAACACCTAGGTCTATACACAATAGAAATATGAACAAAATTAGACACAAGAATTCAAAGCATAATTATTCATAATTTTCAAAACTGGAAATAATCTAAGTGTCCAATAAGAGTAGAAAGGGTAAACTGTGGTGTAGTCATACAATGGGATACTCCACAGAAATAAAAGTAAATTAACCACCAGTACATACAATACTTTGGATGAGTCTGACAAGTATAATATTTAGCAATAGGAGCTAGGCACAAAGTATTACTATTTTAGTATCTTGATTGTATGTTCAAAGCAGGTAAAATTAATTGATGGCTAACTTTAAGAAGAGAAAAATACAGTCTAAGATGGGGCATTAAGACAGATTTGAGGTGCTAGTAAAGTTCAATTTCTTGATGTGGGGTAGAATTACACAGGTGTATTTACTTTGTAAAACTTCATTAAGGTGTGTGCTTACATATAAGTGTGCACATTTATACCTATTTCTATACATAAGAAAGAAAAGTGATAAACCTTCAGGGTAATCACTATAGAAATAGAAATAATCTTGATATCTTCCAAACTATCACATAAATCAAAAGAAGGATGAAGGAGGAGGAAGTAGAGGGGAAGGAAAGGAAGAAAAAGAAAATTATAGAAACTTTAAGCAATACAGCAGATGGCAGGAAAGCAGAAAAAAAGAAAAAGAAGATTTTTTAAAAATGGAAAACAAAGAAGGAGCTGATATAAATAAAACCAAATGCATAAGATACGATAATAAATGTGGACAAAAAAAAGAGATGATCAGATTGGGTAACAATAACATAAAATTCAGCTATGTGCTTATTATGAAAAATGCACTTAAAGCCAAACCAAGACTTCCAGTCAATCAAGATGGCAGCATAAGATGCTCCAAGGTGCAATTCCCCCATAGAATCATTGAACAACCTTCAGAAACTGGCATAGCCATCTTTCTCAAAACACCAGAAACAATTAGAGGGTTGCAGTAACTGGGTGAGTGCCCAATCAAGAACACATAGCTTTTAAGAAGGTAAGCGAGTATGTGCAATGATGGCAGAATTCTCACCTGCCATGCCAGAGACTCAAACCCAGAGCCTTCCCTTGCCAAAAAAAAAAAAAAGGTAAGGGAAACTCATGGTGCCATTGCTGACCTCCCTCCCCCATAACTTCCTCTGTCCCTGCTCCAGATGGAGCAGAGTAACTCTATGCACGTATAGGGTACTGTTTGTTAGTGTCAATATATTGGGTGGCTGCCTGAAACACTGAACTAGGAAACTCATTTCTGGGTCACCCTCCCAGAACTTGTCCTGCAGACAAAAGCAGCTTTCAGACAGGGAAAGCAGTGTAAGAAACAATTAAGTAAAAGCAGCCTTGGGCAAAGAATTAACTGTTTTCAGTCATACAATAGAACACCCAGGAAGGAGAAAAAGTCTTTTTCTTAAGAAGCAGAGGGACTACTTAAGACCAAGAACAAGCACAAGTTCAGTACAAGAGGCAGGCTCAGAAAAGATGGAGAGTTCCTGGCACTTCACATTTGCCTCAATCTAATAGTCTTGACTCTAAAGGAGAGAACCAGAAAATGCAGAATCAATTTTAAGACTATGAAAGGTGATTTTATATTCCATTTTTATTTTTGTTAGCTCCTGGCACTCAAGGAAATTTCTGACATATCACTAGTTGGATAAAAACTTAGGAAGCGGATAGCTCAGGCAGTAAATAACAGGGCTAATACTTTTAAATAGTAAAATGTACCATGTGCAACAAAAGAAAAATAGGTGAACAAAGAAATAGAAAATTATGGCCCAAACAAAGGAGCAAAAATTTTCAGAAAACATCAATGAAGAAGATCAGACTTTGGACCTGCAAGAAAAATATGTTTTTTTAAATCCTCAGTAGGCTTAAGAAGATAATGGAAAATGCAGAGAAAGAACTAAACCATATAAGGAAAACAATGAATGACAATACAAGAATCTCAATAAAAAGATAGAATTTTTTTTTTTTTTTTTGACATGGGCAGGCACCAGGAATAGAACCCAGATCTCCGGCATGATAGGCAAGAACTCTGCCTACTGAGCCACCATGGCCTGCCCAGAAATTTTAAAATGGAACTGCAGAACTATAGGAGTGGAAGACCACAATAACTGAAAGGAAAAATTCCCTAGAGGGCTTCAAAAACAGGTTGAATCTGGAAGAAAAAAGAATCAGTGAATTCAAAGAAAACACACTTGAAATGAGTTAGACTGAAGAGCAAAATGAAAAAAAGAATTTAAAAAAGTGGGACATATTCAAGTGCACCAACCTATACATTATAGAGACCGAGAAAAGACAACTGGCAAGAAAGAAATAGTCAAAGAAATAATGGCAGAAATTTACCCTTTTTAATGAGAGACATAAATATGCATATTCAAAAATCCCAATGAACCCCAAACAGGATAAACTCAAAGAAATTTTACAAACAGATACATATTATCATACTGTCAAATGCAAGGACAAGGAGAGAGTTCTGAAAGTTGTAAAAGAAAAGCAACAAGAAAGTACCAATATGATTAAATTCAAATTTTTCATCAGACACCATAAAGACAAAAAGGCAGTAAAACAAGATATTCAAAGTGCTGAAAGGAAGTAATTGCCAACCAAAAATTTTATATGTGATGGGATTGTTTTTCAAGAATGGGGGAGAGATTAAGATTACTTCTTATAGATTCTAAAATGCATATCCAAAAAAGATAATGATAAATCTGCAGTTTTGGACATACAATGTATAAGGATATAATCTATAAAAAGATGGAGATACAGAAGGGTAAAATAATAGTGTATGTATATGCTATTAAAGTTTACTTGATACCAAATCAAATGTAATTGTTATAAATTTAGGGTGTTAATGTGAAGCTCCATAGCAACAATGAAGAAAACATATAGAGAGAAAAAATGAGAAAGACTCAAAATGCTACACACAAAAATAATATAAATATGAAAGTAGGCATTAAAAGAAGAATTAGGGGCAAAAGCCATAGACTTACAAAGACCCAGTAGCAAAATGACAGTAGAAAGTCCTGTATTATCAGTAATCACTTTAAATGAAAATAGATTAAAGGGCAGACATTGGCAGAATGGATAAAAATGCATGACTCAACTGTACACCATTAACAAGAGACTCACATTATATTCAAAGACACAAGTAGGTTGAAAGTGAAAGACTGGAAAAAATATCATGCAAATAGTAATCAAAATAACTGGGGCAGCTACCCTAAAATCAGGTAAAATAAACTTAAAGTCACAACCTTTGCAAAGAACAAAAAAGGGTCACTATAAACTAATAAAGGGGTCAATCAACAAGAAGTTATAACAATTATAAATATACATGCACCCAATGGCAGAGCCCCAAGATACATGAAGCATATATTGACAGATTTGAAGGGACAAATAGAAGGTTTTACATTAATATTAGGGTTCTTCAATATACCACATTCAATAATGAATAGAATATTTAGGCAGAAGATAAAAAAGGAAATACAAGACTTGATTGATACTATAAACGGACTAGATGAACAGACAAATATAGAATACTACACCTAACAGCAGGAGAATATACATTATTCTCTAGAGCATACAGATCATTCTCCAGGATTAGCCATGTTTTAGTTTGCTAATGATGCCACGATGCAATATACCAGAAATGGGGTGGCTTTTATAAAGGGGATTTATTAAGTTGTAAGTTCAAATTTCTATGGCCATAAAAATATCCAAACTAAGGCACCCAGACAGCAATATCTTGGCTATAAAAAAAAGCCAATGTCTGTCATGGGAAGGCATGTGGCTGGCATCTGCTGGTTCTTGTTCCTGGTTCTATTGCCTTTAGCTTCTGATTCCAGTGGCTTTCTTTTTAGACAACTGTGAGTCCAGGGCAAAACTCTGGGTTTCATCTCTTAGCTTAGAATTTCATGGAAAGGCACATGTTTAGCTTCTGTTGGCTCTCAGCTCCTGGAGTCTCTTGGAGCTTCTCCATTTCCAAACATCTGTGTCTAAGCTTTCTCCAAGCATTTCCAAATGTCTGCATCTGTGTTGGCTCTGAAGCAACCATGCTTTTCCAAAATGTCTCCCTTTTTAAAGGACTCAAGTAACTAATCAATAATAATAATTATTATTATCATTAACTAATAAATGGGCAGGTTCAAACATTCTTGGAAATAATCTAATCAAAAAGTTACAGCCAAAATTGGGTGTGTCCATTGAAATGGCCTAATCAAATGGTTATGCCCACAATTGGCTTCATTGTGTCTCCATGGAAACAACCTAATCAGGAGGTCCCACCCTACTATATTGAATCAAGAAAAGAGCATGGCTTTTATGGGATACACAATAGTTTCAAACCAACACAGGCCATATGTTAGGTTACAAAACAAGTTTCAATAAACCAAAAAATATTGAAATAATACAATGTATCTTCTCTGACCATGATAGAATAAAACTAGAAATTAATAACAGAGGGAGAAATGGGAAATTCATAAATACGTGGAAATTAAATGACATTCTCTTAAACAACTAATGGGTCAAAGAAGAAATCACAAGGGAAATTAGGAAATATCTTGAGGCAAATGAAAAACGAAACATGCACATTATGTACCCTAATTTATGGGATGCAACAAAGGCAGTGCTGAGAAGGAAATTTTATAGCTAAATGCTTACATTAAAAAAGAAGGAAGATCTTAAATTAGAGACCTAATATTAAAATATAAAGGATCAAGAAAAAGAAAAGCAAATTAAACCCAAAGCAAGTAGGAGGAAGGAAATAACAAAGATGAGAGTGGAGATAAATGAAATAGAGAATTAGAAAAACCAATAGAAATAATCAACAAAAGCAAAAACATTCTTTGAAAATGTCAATAAAATCAACAAAACTTTAGTTAGATTGGCCAAAGAGAGAGAAGGGGAGCAGATGCAAATAAAATAAAAAATGAAAGAGGAAACATTACTACAGTCCCCACACAAATAAAAAGGACAATAAGAGGATACCTTGAACAGCTTTACTCTGACAAATTAGATAGCTTAGATGAACTGAGCTAATTCCTAGAAGCACACAAATTGCCTATACTGGCTCAAGAGAAAATAGAAGATCTCAACACCCCAATAACAAGGAAAGATATTGAATCAATAATCAAAGAACTTCCAACAAAGAAAAGTCCAGGACCAGTTAGTTTCAAAAGTGAATTTTTTCAAACATTACAAGAAGAGTTAACACCAACTCTGTTCAAACTCTTCCTAAAAATTGAAGAGAAGGACACATTTCCTAAATCATTCTATGAAGCCAACATTGCCCTAATGCCAAGCCAGAAAAAGATAGCAAAGGAAGAGAAAATTAAAGGCCAATATTCCTTATGATTATAGATGCAAAACCCCTCAATCAAAGACTAGCAAGCTAATCCAACAGCACATTAAAAGAATTATGCACCATGATCAAGTAGATTTAGCCTAGGTATGCAAATGTGCTGGTTTGAATTTATGTTCCCCAGAAAAGCCATGTGCTTTTAATCCAGTCTTGTTGGGTCAGATCTATTGTTGGGTGGGACCTCCAGATTAGGCTGTTTCTATGGATATATGACCCCACCTATTCAAGGTGAATCTTAATCCTTTCCTGGAGCCCTTTATGAGAAAGAACTGAGAGCTGACACAAGGAGCAGAGAGATGAAATCAAGACACAGATGTTTGGAAATGCTAAGCTAAGAGATGAAATTCAGATTTGCACCTGAGAAGCTAAGTGAGAAAGCCACTGGAATCAGATGCTGAAAGCAATGAATCTGGTACAAGGACCAGCAGACACCAACCACATGCCTTCCCAGCTGACAAAAGTGTTCCAGATGCTGGCAAACTTTCTTCAAAGTGAAGGGATCTTTCCCTGGATAACTTAATTTGAACATTTTCATGGTCTTTGAACTGTAAATTTGTAATCTAATAAATCCCCTTTGTGAAAGCCAACTCATTTCTGGTAAATTGCATATCAGCAGCTTCAGCAATCCAAAACAAGCTTGGTTCAAGATAAGAAAATCAATTAATGTAATATGTGACGTTAACAGAATAAAAGTAAAAACACATGATTGGGCGGCTGCCGTGGCTCAGCAGGCAGAGCTCCGACCTGCCATGCTGGAGGTCTGGAGTTTGATCCCTGGTGCCTCCTGCCCATATGCAAATTAAAAAAAAAAAAAACATGATTATCTAAATTGACACAGAAAAGGCACATGACAAAATACAGCACAACTTCTTGATAAAAATACTTACAAAACTAGGAATAGAATGAAACTTCCTCAACATGATAAAGGACATCCATGAAAAACCCATAGATAACATTATACTCAATGGCAAAAGACTGAAAGTTTTCCTGAAAATCAGGAGTAAGACAAGATTGCCCACTGTCACCACTGCTATGCAACATTATACTGGAAGTTCTAGCCAGAGCAATTAAGCAAGACAAGATCATTCAAAATGGAAAGGCAAAAGTAAATTGTCCATATTTGCAGATGACAGTTTTATATACAGAAAATCTTGAAAACCCCACACTAAAGTTACTATCTAATAAACAAATTCAGCAAATTGGTGGGGTACAAGTCAACATGAAAATATGAGTAATTCTAAGCATGAATAGTGAGCAATCTGAACCAGATATCAAGAGAAAATTCCGTTTATAATAGCAACTAAAAGAATCAAATATCTAGAAATAAAGTTAACTAAAATATATAAAGAACATATAGAGAAAAGTATAAAACATTGCTAAAAGAAATAAAAGACATAAATAAAGGGAAGGACATTTGGTGTTCAGGTATTGGAAGACTAAATATTGTTAAGATGTCAATTCTATGCAACGTGATCTACAGAGTCAATGCAATTCCAATCAAAATTCCAACAGCCTTCTTGGCACAAATGGAAAAGTGTATCATCAAATTTATATGGAAAGTTAAGGGGCTCCAAGTAGCCAAAAGCACCTTGCAAAGGAAGAATGAAGTTGGCGGACTTACACTCCTGATTTTACAACTTATTGCAAAGCTACAGTAATCAAAACAACATGTTACTGTCACAAGGACAGACATATACACCAATGGAATCAAACTGAATTAAGAAATAAACCTCGCATCGATGACTAATAGAATTTTACAGGTGCCAGACGCAGTTAATGGGGAAAGAATAGTCTCTTCAAAAAATGGTGCTGGGAAAACTGGACCTCCATTTGCAAAAGAATGAAGATGGATCTATGCTTCGTGCCATAGACAAATAATCAAATCAAAATGGATCAAAGATCTAAATTTAGGAACTAAAACTATAACACTCCTAAAAGAAAACATAGGTAAGTATCTTCAGGACTTTGTGTTAGGCAATAGTTTCTTAGACTTGACAACTTAAGCCTGAGCAACCAAAGAATAAATAGATAAATGGGACTTCATGAAAATTAAAAACTTGTGTGCATCAAATGACTTCATCATGAAATTGAAAAGATAACCTACAGAATGGGAGAAAATATTTAGAAACCACATATCTAATAAAGGTTTAATGTCCAGAATATATGAAGAAATATATCCAAAGAAGTCCTATAACTCAACCACAAAAAGACAAACAATGCTGTTTTTAAAATGGGCAAAAACTTGAATAGTTATTTCTCCATAGAGAGTTACAAATGACCAAAGGCATATGAGATGCTCAGCATCAGTAGTAATCAGGGAAATTCAAATCAAAACCACAATGACATACCATTTCCCACCCCCTAGAGTGCCTGTTATTATTATTTTTTTAATGGAAAATAAGTGTTGGAGAAGACTTGGAGAAATAGGAGCATTTTTCATGGTTGGGTCACAAAGCAGGTCTCAATAAATTTTAAAAGATCAAAATTATACAAAGCACTTTCTTGGACAATAATGGAATGAACTTGAAAATCAATAAAAGGTAGAAGGCTGGAAAATTCACAATATATAGCGGCTAAACAACTACACCCCTAAACAACCAAGGAATAAATTACAAGACAAATCAATAAACATTTCAAAGGATAAAGATAAAAGGAAACTTCCTCAACATGATAAAGGGAATATATGAAAAACCACAGCTAACATCATACTCAATGGGGAAAGACTGAAATTTTCTCCTCTAAAATCAGGACCAAGAGAAGGATGTCCACTGTCATCAGTTGTTATTCAACACTATGGTGGAAGTACTAGCAAGAGTAATTAGACAAGAAAAAGAAATAAAAGGAAAGGAAAAAATAAGACTTTCACTTTTTGTGGATGACATTATCCTAAATGTAGAAAATGCTGAAAACTTGACAGCACAGCTCCTAGAGCTAATAAAAAGTACAGCAAAGTGGCAGAATACAAGATCAATGTGCAAAAATCAGTAGTATTTCTATACACTAGTAATGAGAAATCAAAGGACAAACTCAAGAAAAAAATTCCATTTATAATAGCAACCAAAATAATCAAATATTTAGGAATGAATTTAACCAAGGACATAAAAAACCTATACACAGAAAACTATAAAACATTGCTAAAAGAAGTCAAGGAAAACCTAAATAAATGGGAGGACACACCATGTTCATGGATTGGAAGACTACATTTAGATAAGATGTCAATACTATCCAAATTGATTTCTAGATTCAAGGCAATACCAATTAAAATCCCAACGATTTACTTTGCAGAAATAGAAAAATCAATAATAAAATGTATTTAGGAGGGCAGAGTGCCATGAATAGCTAAAAATATCTTGATAAAGAAAAATGAAGTGGGAGGTCTCACACTACCTGACTTTAAAGTATATCACAAAGCTACAGTGGTCAAAACAGCATGGTACTAGCATAAAGATAGATTTACTGACCAATTGAATTGGATGTTCAGAAATAGGCCATCTCATCTATGGACAATTGATCTTTGATAAGGCAGTCAAGTCAACTCAACTGGGACAGAGCAGCCTCTTCAACAAATGATGCTTGGATAACTGGATATCCATCTCCAAAAGATTAAAAGTGAACCTTATCTCACATCTTATGTAAGAATTAACTCAAAGTGATCAAAGACTATCACTGGATGAGTGGATAAACAAAATGTGATTTATATACAGTGGACTATTACACCGCTGTAAGATGATGTAAATTCATGATGTGTGTGACAATGTGGATGAGACTTGAGGAATTACATTGAATGAAGTAAGCCAGAAACAAAAGGGCAAATATTGCATGGTCTCACTATGAATATAGTTATGAACTAACTATATTAAACAAACTCTGAAAGCTAAAGTTGAGAATACAGATTACCAGAAGATAGAAACAATGAAGAGATTGGGCATTTTATGCTGAAATAACACAGAGTTGAATAGGATTGATTGTAAAGATTCAAAAATAGATAGCACAATAGTAAATGGCAATGTTCTCACATAGATCATGATGGTGAATGCATAACTATGATCATACCAGATGCCATTGATTGTACACTTAGAATGGATTGTATGGCATGTGAATAAAACTGAAAAAAAATGGAATAATACAAGAGCTGGAGAAGATGTGGAGAGGGAGATATACCTATTAACTATTGGTAGGGGGAAGTAAAATGGGGCATCCCTTATGTAGGGCAGCAAGGTGGTTCCACAGGAGGCTAAGTATAGAGATGCCATATGAACCTGCAACCCTATTGTTAGGTATATACATGAAAGAACTGAAAACAGGGATATGAATAGATATTTGCACACTGGTGTTTACTGCAGCATTACTCACAATTTGCAATGGATGGAAGTGGCCTAAGTGTACAAAGAATGGAAGGGCAAACTATGATGTATACATATGATGGAATACTGAGAGGCTAAAGGAATGAATGAAGTCATGAGCCATGCAACTACGTGAATTAATCATGAGGACATTATATTGAGTGAAACAAGCCAGAAATGAAAGGACAAATATTGTATGATCTCACTAACTGTAATGAGCAAACTCTGAGGATTGAATTCAAGATGATAGATTGTGAGGAGATTGAAAGTGGGCAAAGATTGGGCAATCAATGATAACAGAGTACAGGATGGAGTGATCAGCCAAGATGGTGGCTTAGTGAGCTGTTGGTATTAGTTCGTCCTCCAGAGCAGCTAGTAAATAGCCAGGAACAGAACAACTGCTGGGGCCACATCAGTGACTGCACAGAGCATACCCCAGTCTGGACAAGCTGGACTAGCTGCGATCCCATCCAGAACCATGAGTCCCCCAAGCTGCGGAAACTGGCGCCCACCCCCACCCCACCCCCACCAGCTGGTTCCCAGAGGGGATAGGAAAGATGCTTTACCAGTAGCAGTGGATGAGCACAATCAAGTTCCAATTGTGGAATTAATTAACAAATCCTGACTACTAAAAATAGATCCCCAGCTTGGTTGAACCTTGAGTAAAAGTTGAGGTTGCTGGGTTTTGCCAAGGCACAGAGGGGACAGGGCTGATGGAAAAAGAAAAAAGAAAAAAAACAGAGGCTTTTTGGATTAGATAGCACATAATACTCGAAAGGGTCTGGGCCCTGAAGGAAAGGAGGGAGCACATAGGACCTGGAGATACACAATGCAACATACCAACTTAAGCTGTTGATTGGCAAACCAAGGAATGGGGGTCCTGCTCTGAAAAGAATTTTTCTTTTTCTTTTTCTTTTTTGTGGCTGTGTTTCTATGGCTTCACTACTCTTTGGATACAGCTGCAGGGCTTCTCAGGCTCCAACTGCCCCAGGCATAGGCAGAATTAAGCTTGTTTGAGTGTTTGTCTGGAGACTGTGCCTTCTCCAGGAGGGGGTGGGGCCTAGCTCAGGTGGAATCACTCCCTCAAGGAATTTAGATCCTAGGGTCTGGAAAAGTGAAGTGATTAAGCCAGCCTACAACCTCTCCTCTGTCTCAACCACACCCCCAGCAGGGAGAGTCTGCTGAAGTTAGAGGTACCACATCATCTTATGCTAGTCAGACCTTGAGGCAGAAAAGTGCCACATACCGGGCAGGATAAGAAAATCAGAGTCTAGAGACTTCACAGGAAAGTTTTTCCACCTGCTGGGTCACACTCTCAGGGAAAACTGAGGCAGGTGAGTTTTCCTCCTGAGAGGAGGCCAGTTTGGTCTGGGAAAATCTGGCTGGGGTCTATAATACCTAAGTAGACCCTCCTAAGTGGGGGATGGGGGTGGGAAAGGCACCATACAGGCAGGGCAAGAAACAAGAGAACAAGAACTGAAAAATTCTGATCTGTTAAACAAAACCTAAGCTAGAGGTCTACAACAATCTGAACTGAATGTCAAAGAACAGATAGACAACAAAGTCATCCAGCAAGAAAATCCTAGGTAAAAAAAGTGAAAACAATCTCCAGAATAAACTAATTAGGGTAATTAAATGCCTAGACACCAGCAAAAAATAGTGACTCATACTAGGAAAATTGAAAATATGGCCCAGTCAAAGGAACAAACCAACAATTCAAATGAGATACAGGAGTTGAAGCAATTAATTCAGAATGTTTGAACAGACATGGAAAACCTCATCAAAAAGCAAATCAATGAATTAAGGGAGGATATAAAGAAGGCAAGGGATGAACAAAAAGAAATCGAAAGTCTGAAAAAACTAACGACAGAACTTATGGGAATGAAAGGCACAGTAGAGAGATGAAAAAAACAATGGAAACCTACAATCTTAGATTTCAAGAGGCAGAAGATAGGATTAGTGAACTGGAGAGTGGGACATCTGAAATCCAACAAGCAAAAGAAAATATAGGGAAAAGAATGGAAAAATATGAGCAGAGATTCAGGGAGCTGAATGACAACATGAAGTGAATGAATATACGTGTTGTGGGTGTCCCAGAAGGAGAAGAGAAGGAAAAGGAGGAGAAAAACT
>PVIY010018065.1:0-48283 GCA_004026745.1 Myrmecophaga tridactyla
GAAAAAAAAAAAGGATAAAAGGGGAAATTTTAGGTTGGATATAAGTTACCAGAAAGATAAACAAAGAACTATTCAACACAGAGTGAACCCTAATGTAAACTATGGTCTATAGTCAATGGTGTAATTATAATACTTTCTCATCAATTGTAATTAAGGTATCATGCTAATGCAAAACTTTAAGAATAGGGAAAACTACGTGTGAGAGAGCGATATATGGGACTCTACTTTCTGCATGATTTTTCTATGAACCTACAATGCACTGAGAGATAG
This sequence comes from Myrmecophaga tridactyla, assembly GCA_004026745.1. Taxonomy (NCBI): domain Eukaryota; kingdom Metazoa; phylum Chordata; class Mammalia; order Pilosa; family Myrmecophagidae; genus Myrmecophaga; species Myrmecophaga tridactyla. The sequence goes on from PVIY010018065.1 coordinate 271, forward strand.
AGAAAGAGAGAGAGAGAGAGGAGATGATGTCAACAGTGAAGGTCACAAGATTAGCCAAGAGAAGTTCCAGGGCAGAAAACCCTCTTGCAGGTAATTGGGAATTGATGGTATATCATCTGATTCAGTTCTCCCTTTGGAGGTTCAAAATTAGGGGGGAAATGCCTCAAATTCTTGTTCGTCTCTCTCCCCTAGATTCTCCTGCAGCTTTGCAGTTTCCTACTTTTAGAGAGCAGAGGATATGGACTGAGATGTGGTATAAACTTCAGGGCAAACCTTACCAGCCTCTTCGGTGAACTGAAGTGGCGGGGATAGCCAACGTCAGCCCAGCCACTAGAAAGCCCTTTGGCAATTTGGAGGCAGACTTCCCGGCTCAGAGTCACATTTTCACCCACAGGTTGTGCCAAAAAAAAAATGATTCTGGGCCATGGAAACATTCAGAGTAAAAATAGCCTATGGGACATGTTGAGATGCTTCCAAGGAAATGTTCTCAGGGACAAGTAAAAATTTTTTTATTGGGAAAGTCCTCCATCCAAAACATTTTTGAAATAAAACAATAATTCAATCTCTGATTACTCACACCTGGGCTGAAGGGCCTGCTCTGCTGAGAAAGCTTGGCCCTTCATGCGTGAATGGGAAATCCTCAGTTTTGAAGCTACGGCTCAACGTGGAAGAAAAGGGCGTGAGGAAGGGAGGCAGGTGATTCTTTGGCCCAAGGGCCCAGGGACTAGTTCTGCCTATAGGATTGAGTAAGGCCCACCTTGGGCCAGCTGGGAAGGAGGCCCCGCTGGTTTGGTTTTGTTTCTTTTTCACTTTAAAAGTAGTTTTATTGAGTTATATTCACATACCATACCATCTATCCAAAGTGTACAATCTATGGCTTTTAGTATATTCACAGAGTTGGGCATTCATTACCACAATCAATTTCAGAACATTTTTATTACTCCAAGGAGAAAAAAACCCTACCCCTTAGTAGTCACCTCTCAATCTGTCTTATCCTTCTCCAGCCTTATAGAACCACTAAACCATTTCTGTCTCTCTAGATTTATTTATATTTACATTTTATATAAATGAATCATATAATATATAGTACTTTTTCTGGTTTCTTTCACTTAGCATAATGTTTAAAAAAATTTTTTTTTGGAGAAGTTGTAGATTTACATAAAGTCATGTAAAAATTGACACTCTGCAATAGTATAGTATCTTTGTTACAACTGATGAAAGAATATTAGAATAGTGCTATTAACTATGATCCATAGTTTATATTAGGTGCATTTTTTTTCCATACACCACCCTGTTATTAACAGCTTATATTAAAGTGTACATTTGTTATAGTTCATGAAAGAACACCCTTATATTTGTACTATTAATCCCAGTCCATCGCTCACAACAGGATTCACTGTGTTTTACAGTTCCAAGTTGTATCTTCTAACTTTCCTTCTAGTACTGTACGCGACCCCAAACTTTCCCTTTCAACCACATTCACATACATAATTCAGCCCTGTTAATTACACTCGCAATACTGTCCTACCATCACCATGATCCATTTCCAAACCTTCGCGAACAATCTAAATAGAAATTCTGCACAAATTAAGCATTAGCTCCCCATTCTTTACTCCAAATTATCCCCTGGTAACTTATACTCCAGATTCTAATTCTACAAGTTTGCTTATTATAATTAGTTCATATCAGTGAGATCATACAATATTTGTCCTTTTGTGTCTGGCTTTTTTTCACTTGGCACAATGTCTATATTGTTGCATGCATCAGAATTTCATTCCTTTCTATAATTGAATAATATTCCATCATCTATACATACCACATTTTGTTTTATCCATTTATCAGCTGATGGACACTTGGGTTGCTTCCATCCTTTGGCAATGTGAATAATGCCACTATGAACATAGGTGTGCAAATACCTGTTTGAGTCCCTGCTTTTAATTCTGGGTTTATACCTAGTAGTAAGATTGCTCAGTCATACGGTAATTGTACACTTAGCTTCCAAAGGCACTGCCAAACTGTCTTCCATAGCAGCTGTACCGTTTTAAATTCCCACCAGAAATAAATGTGTGTTCCTATTTCTCACATCCTCTCCAACCCTTGTAATTTTTTAATAGTAGCCTTCTAGTGGGTGTGAAATGATATGTCATTGTGGTTGAGATGCTGAGCATCTTTTCATGTGCTTTCTAGCTATTTGGATATCCTTTTTGGAGGAATGTCTATTCAAGGCTTTCGCCCATTTTAAAATTGGTTGTCTTTTTAATTGTTGAGTTGGAGGATTTCCCTATATATTCTGGATATTAAACCCTTATCAGATATGTGGTTTCCAAATATTTTCTCCCATTGAGTAGGTTGTCTTTTCATTTTCATGACTTTGATGAAAAAAAGTTTTTAATTTTGAGGATGTCCCATTTATCTATTTTTTCTTTGTTACTTGTGCTTTGAATGAAAAGTCTAAAAAACTATTGCTTAACACAAGATCCTGAAGATGCTTCCCTAGATTTTCTTCTAGGAGTTTCAGAGTCCTGGCTCTTATATTTAGGTCTTTCATCCACTCTGAGTTAATTTTTATATATGGTATGAGATAGGGATCCTCCTTCATTCTTTTGTGTATGGATATCCAGTCCTCCCAGCACCATTTGTTGAAGAGACTATTCTTTCCCAATTGACTGGATTTCGCAGCCTTGCCAAAAATCAACTGGCTTATATACTTCTCTGTATGTTGCATTTCACAATAAAAAATATGAAAAAAAATCAGCAACAACAAACATAGCAAGTAAGTTTTCTATGTATCAGTGTGGAAAGATGTCCAAAATATATTGTGAAATATCAAAAGTAAGGTCCAGAATATATGAATCTATATTTGTATTTACATGTATATAGTTAAACTCCAGAAGGATAGGTAAGAAATTTTAAATAGTGGAAATATATGGGGGGTAGAGGGCAGGGTGGGAGCGAGGTAGGTGGGTGACACAGATGGGAGGAAAACGTTTCACTGCATACTTATTTATATTTCTTTTGAACTCTGCGAATGTATTACCTTTAAAAAATACTAAACAACCAAATAAAAAACTCTCTTGAAGCACTAAAAAAAATAAATAAATTGGTCATACGTGTGAAGGTCTATTTCTGAACTCTCAATTTCATTCCCTCGGTCGATATTTCTATCCTTGTGCCAGCACCATGCTTTTTTGATGATTTTTGCTTTGTAATATGCTTTGAAATCAGGAAGTATGAGCTCGCCAACTTTGTTACTTTTTCAAGCTGTTTTTCGCTATTTGGGGCCCCTTATCCTTTCAAATAAACTTGATAATTGGCTTTTCCATTTCTCCAAGGTAGGCTGTTAGAATTTTGATTGGGATGGCATTGAATAGATAAATCATTTGGGGTACAACTGACATTTTAATGATATTCAGTCTTCCAATCCATGAATACCAAAAGTCCTTCCGTTTTTGTTTTTTTTTTTTAGGTCTTCTTTGATTTCTTTTTCAATGTTTTGATATTTTCTGTGTACATGTCCTTTACATCCTTGGTTAAATTTATTCTTGGATATTTGATTATTTTAGTCACTATTAGCACTGGTTTTAATTGTCACCTACATGCATGCAGTCTACATAGGCCCGGATACCAAGTTTTCGGAACTCCCAAGCCTCAGACAACATGACACCAAATATCCAGATGAAAAATTCAATTAGATAAGGGGCATTGCACTGGCTTGAAATGATGTATGTACCTTAGAAAAGCCACGTTTTTAATCCTAATTCCATTTTGTAAAAGCAGCCATTTCTTCTAATCCCTATTCAATATTGTATGTTTGAAACTGTAATTAGATCATCTCCCTGGAGATGTGATTTAATCAAGAGTAGTTGTTAAACTGGATTAGGTGACGACATGTCTCCACCCGTTTGAGTGGGTCTTGATTAGTTTCTGGAGTCCTATAAAAGAAGGAACATTTTGGAGAAAGCGAGAGATTCAGAGAGAGCAGAGAATGCTGCAGCACCACGAAGCAGAGTCCACAAGCCAGCGACCTTTGGAGATGAAGAAGGAAAACGCCTCCCAGGGAGCTTCATGAAACAGGAAGCCAGGAGAGAAAGCTAGCAGATGACGCCGTGCTCGCCATGTGCCCTTCCAGCCAAGAGAGAAGCCCTGTGTTCGCCGTGTGCCTTTCCACTTGAGAGAGAAACCCTGAACTTCATCAGCCTTCTTGAATCAAGGTATCTTTCCCTGGATGCCTGTGATTGGACATTTCTATAGACTTGTTTAATTGGGACATTTTCTCGGCCTTAGAACTGTACACTAGCAGCTTATTAAATTTCCCTTTTTAAAAGCCATTCCATTTCTGGTATATTGCATTCTGGCAGCTAGCAAACTAGAACAGGCATCATTTTCCTAGAGGCCACTGAGATGTTAGAACAAACAACTGGAAATTTAGATGAATTTTTGTTGTATAACCAAATATTTTTTATTTTTTTAATTTATTTATTTTTTTACATGGGCAGGCACCGGGAATCGAACCCGGGTCCTCTGGCATTGCAGGCAAGCATTCCTGCCTGCTGAGCCACCGTGGCCCGCCCACCAAATATTTTTTAAAGGGAAGAGAAGATCAAAGAAAATAATCTTGAGTCCTCAGCTGGAGTGTCAGGATAAGAAAGGAGAGAAAGAGGTACATAACCTGATGCCCTCCAAATTCCCAGACAGACAAAACTTACAAGGGAAGTTGTATGTATAGAAGTGATAGGAAATGTCAAAGCATGTGAAAGCAGCTATGTATATTGTGAAACGTGACATTCTATGGCCACGATATAAAATTTATGCTGTTTGTTAAGATAGAAATCAAAACTCAGAAAGCTATGAACATCTTACTATGATGCAGCTGAAAATGACTTTTCAACAGTACCTCTTGGGAAGATCCCAGCCACTATTATATTACTGCTATAGGTAATCAGTTTCCCCAATCCCCACACTCCTACTCCAAACATTTTGAATGAGATACATCTACAATAGACTAGACTATTTGAGCTACAGAGTGCTCTTATTTCAATAATGTGATTAATTCCTGACCTGACCACTCAGACCAAATCCTCAGTTCTTCGTTTTACTTGCCCTGGGCACAGCTATGCTAGCATGACACAGACATTTCGTTGACAATTTGGATAACGTAGCCAGGAAGATCACCTAGTAGACTGGATGGGGGATAGAGAAGCTCTGCAGTCCTAAAATCTGGTTCACCCCTAGGAGATCTGAGATATCTCCCCTGTGTCTTTCTCCATCCCCACCCCCCGCCAATCCAAATTTTCAGGGTTACTCTCAAAGCTACACAGGAAAGAGTTAGAGACAAAAGCCAACAAGTAGAGGCTCTTCTCACCTCCAAAAAACAAAACAAAAATAATCAAGGAACTACCTCCAGAGTATTCATTTACTGTCTCTGTAAAAATGGCCAGATTCTTTCTCTCTTCCTGTACATCACTCAACCACAAGGGATGAAAGATGAGAATGTACAAAAGTACTTTGAAAATTAAAAGGCATCACACAGGCTGAGAGATTCCAAACAGAGTTGACAGGTTATCCTGGAGGTTACTCTTACGCATAAATAGATATCACCTTGTTAGTCAAGATGTAATGGAGAGGCTGGCAGGAACTGCCTGAAAATGTAGAGCTGTGTTCCAGTAGCCATGTTTCGTGAAGATGATTGTATAATGATACAGCCTTCACAATGTGACTGTGTGATTGTGAAAACCTTGTGTCTGATGCTCCTTTTATCTACCTTATCAACAGATGTGTAAAACATATGGAATAAAAATAAATAATAGGGGGAACAAATGTTAAAATAAATTTAGATTGAACTGCTAGTGATCAATGAAAGGGAAGGGTAAGGGGTATGGTATGCATGAATTTTTTTCTGCTGTCTTTTTATTTTTCTGAATCGATGCAAATGTTCTAAGAAATGATCATGATGATGCATATGCAACTATGTGATGATATTGTGAATTACTGATTATATATGTAGAACAGAATAGTCATAAGTTAAGAATGTTTGTGTTTGTTACGTTTTTTAAAAAATTTTTTTAAAAGGCTAACTGCAAAAAAAAAAAAAGGTACGACACAAATATAAAAGGGCTTTCTCTTTATGCCAGGTAGTAAGTAGTACGGCTGGAACTTGAAACCAATGCCACCACAGTTCTTGAGCAATGTGACAGGTTCTGTCTCAGGCTAAGGCATGGCCAAGGCAGGGCCAGCCCAGGGCAACAGTTCGAGAGCTGGTGAGCTGTGTTAACCTGCTGTGGTGGGGGAGTGTGACCTGGTAAATAACAGTAGATCCTATTGCTTCCTGGGCTCAGCGTGTAGCTGCAGAAATAGTACTGGGTTTCCTACTTTCTGAATATTAAAATGCCTCATAATATTCTCCCCGTGTCCCAGATTATGATACGGAGCTAGAAATCAGCATTCTATTCCAAAACACTGGGCACCTCCTCTTTGGGTGTTGAAATGATGGTTTTAATAAGCTGACTCCAGGCACCTGTCACCAGTAATGGAAGTTCTACCCAGGAAGACAAATTGCCTCTTGTTAAAAGACCACGGGGCAATAAATTTCCCAAGTCACAAGTCAGCTTCTAAATTGGGACTCAAGAGAATTGCTTCCTTCTTCTGGCACTAACTCCTGAGCACCTAATCCTTACAAACCCTGGCCACTGACCTCCGTCACAGCTCTTTGCTCCTGCTCATTGCTTCTGCATTGGGCACAACTTGCAGATGTGACTGTGCCCCAGGACTGGGTCAGTGAAGGGAGGCTGAAGGAGGACCAGAGCCAAGGGTCTTGATACCCTGCTGCCAGCAAACTCATATCTCCACTGTCCCAAGGATTCAGATCATTGAGACTTCAAAATAAGATCATTATCAGAATTCAAGCAAATGCAATCATATCCTTTAATCTGTTGGATTTTTTTCCTTTTTTTTTTTTTACATGGGCAGGCACCGGGAATCGAACCCGGGTCCTCTGGCATGGCAGGCAAGCATTCTTGCCTGCTGAGCCACCGTGGCCCACCCTTTTTTCCTTCTTAAGTCTACCTTCTTGTGTAAGTTGTGGGGAATTGAAACTGGTGTATAGACCATTTGATTTTTTTAAATATCACATAACTACTAAAGTTAAACATACGCCTATTGTATATCCCAGCAATTCTACTCTTAAATATGTATACACAAGGGAGATATTTCATGTGTCCACCAAAACACCTGCTCAAGAATGTTCAAAGCCGCTTTATTCATAATAGCCAAAAATGGAAACAACTCAAATGCGCATCAACAGGTAAATTTATAAACTAATTGTGGTATGTCCATTACAATGGAAAAGCCTAGAGCAATTAAAAAAAAAACTACTGATAACATGCAACAACATGGATTACACACTGTTCTGGTTTGCTAGCTGCTGGAATGCAATACACCAGAATCAGAATGGCTTTTAAAAGGGGGGATTTAATGAGTTGATAGTTTACGGTTCGAAGGCCAAGATAATGTCCCAATTACAACAAGCCTATAGAAATGTCCAATCAAAGGTATCCAGGGAAAGATACCTTGGTTCAAGAAGGCCGATGAAATTCAGGGTCTCTCTCGCATCCAAGAAGGCACACGGTGAACACAGTCACGATTTCTCTCTCAGCTGGAAGGGCACATGGCAAGCAAGGCATCATCTGCTAGCTTTCTCTCCTGGCTTCTTGTTTCATGAAGCTCCCCAGGAGGCATTTTCCTTCTTTATCTCCAAAGGTCACTGGTTTATGGGCTCTCTGCTTCTCGTGGCTATGTCATTCTTCTCTGCTCTCTCCGAATTTCTTTCTCCAAAATGTTTCCTCTTTTATAGGACTCCAGTAAACCAATCAAGACCCACCCAAATGGGTGGAGACATGCTGTCACCTAATCCAGTTTAACAACCACTCTTGACTAAATCACATCATCCAGGGAGACGATCCAATCACAGTTTCAAACATACAGTATTGAACAGGGATTATTCTACTTTTATGAAATGGGATTTTGATTAAAACATGGCTTTTCTAGGGGGCATACATCCTTTCAAACCAGCACATGCACATTATGCTGAATGAAAGAAACAGGACCTAAAAGATCACGTACTATATGATTCTATTTATAGGAAGTTCAAGAACAGGCAAAACTAATCAATAGTGACAGAAATGAGAGTACCAACCACCTCTGGATTATTGACTAGAAAAGGGCAGGAGGGAACGTGCAGGGGTGCAGGAAATGTTCTATATCTTGTTCTAGATGGTGGTTACATGGGTGCATGCATATGCAAAATTCATAAATGTTCATTAAACTGTACACTTACGATGAATACACTTCACTGAATGTATACCTCAAAAAAAAAGGGGGAGGACTTTAATAATAATAAAAAAAAACACCACAAGTGCACGGGGTTCAGTGGTAGAATGCCCACCTTCCATGCGGGAGACCTGGGTTTGATCCCCGGACCATGCATGGCTCCTTTTCTATGTAAACGGATGCAGGCTTGTGGAGAGGGAGGGGGAATGCTAAAAATTTAAAAGTAAAGCAACACAAATCTTAAACGTTTAGTTTAATGAATTTTTTTTACCTGTGTATATACTGTCAAACCACCACCCTAAAAACATGAAACATTTTGAGACCCCAAGAAGTCCTCTTTTGTTCCCTCCCAATCAGAACCAGGTAGGGGAGGGGGTTAACCTAAAAGTTTTGAAGCATTCCATTCCAAGGAGATTCAACACATCTTCCCACCAAACGCCCTCAAGCGCATAGCAATATTCTCTTTCTTTTATGAATTATTTTAAAAAGTAAACATAGAAACCCTCTAAAGGTCTAATAGTCAGGGAAGTACTTTTCTAACTGATGGCATATCTGGCAGACTGGATACCATGAAACCATTCAAATTAGGTTTCCAAAGACTTCCTAATCTAATAGCAAACAAAGAGGCAAGATACAAAAAGGTTCATACAATATCTCAAGTTTTAAAATATACACATATTCAAGGAAAAATAACACGGGGAAAATACAACAAAAGCTTTGGTGAACTGTGGGTAGTAGAATATTAGTTGCTTTTTATTTTCTTGCTTATAATTTTTTATTATATTTTTGAAAGTCTTAACAATGAGGATGTATTACTTTTCTGAGCAGGAAAAAAAGAAAAGGTTTTCTTTTTCAATGTGGGGACAGCTTAAATGACCAAATTAGAGAACTGGTTCTCTAAAGTACGGCAATTAGTTTCATGGAATAGTATGCAATTTAAAATAGCATTTAAGAAGACAGTAATAAGATGGAAAATTCTTATGATATAATAATTATATACCCTGTGTTTTAAAACCAGGGGAGAAAATCACAAAATTAACTAATACCAGTGGCTGCAAATTGTAAAACACTTTGTTTTAACAAAACAAGACAAAGTTGAAAAATTGGAATTTTTAAAAAGTGGGTTGTTTGTAAAAAGTTTAAAAGTATGTGTGTGTGTTTTAAGCCCCACGGTCTATTTCTGCCATCTGGATAGGTTTCCTTTGAACTTTGAGATTTTTTAGATGCAGGGATGTTGGGGGTACTTACATCAACACGTGCAGTCTGGGGAGCAGTGTAGATATGGCCTCCTTTGCTCTCAGCGAGATTCCTCCGAAACGGTTGTATCGCCTAAATACCGTAAAACCTTACTTAACCTTCATAAACGCAGAACTAACACAAAACTACCCATGTGCCAGATTTAAGAGCATTCTGGAAAGTTCACTCTCTGAGACCTTCGCATTTACTTTTTCCAAATAAACAGTTTCGTTTGGGATGGAATTATTTCCCCTTTAGAGAGCTGGCGGGATGTGAGAATGGAAAAACAGATTAAATTTAAAAGGCCCTTCTCTCAGCTTCTCCGCTCCCCTGGACATTTCCCGACTGCTCAAGACCCTCCTCGGCCGATGAGACCGTGTGGTCCCACTTGCCTTCACAGCCGGGTCGGTGGTCTTGACCCAAGAGCCCATGCTTCTTTTTCCCAAAAGTCAGACAAAGGGAGCAGGGGTGGTTGGTGTTTTTCCAGGGCCCGGAAGACCTCGAGACCCAGAGTTGAGAGGGTGAGTGGGCAGGACCTGCAAAGTATTACTCGAACCATTCCCTCAAGCTTCCTTCCCGACTTGCCGGTGCTAATCAGCCTCTGAGCATTTTATCTGGCTCCTAATAAGGGGGCCGGGAGCTTTTCCGGTCGGTTCGCAGGATTCTGGCGCCCTGTAACCCGTGGCCGAGCTGCTGGGGGCTCCTCGCGCGCAGGGAAGTCCCTGGGCGCCGGGCGGCTGACGCACGGGACCTGGAAGAGCCCCCCACCCCCACCCCGAGTCTCCCCGCCCTCCCGGCGCCCTCAGTTTCCCTTAGACTGCATTTTATTATGCCAAGAAACCCCCCCGGGATCAAGTTTTTCATCTTCGCTTGCTCCGGGATCCTGGATTCTTAAAAAAAACAAACAGCTAATCCTGTCTCAATTTGCGACTGTTGGCAGCGTCCGCCGTGGGTGTGTTGGAGCGAAGGACGCGCCGCAGCTTCCCGCGTCGGGCGACGCCCCAGGCCGGTGTCTCCTCGGTCTCGGAGCGCGGGAGTCTCGGTTTACCCAGAAGCTTCCCGAGCTGAGAGGGATCCTGGGCTTCTACGGGCTCGGAGCGGCTGCCTCTCTTGCAGCCCCGGACCCGGAGTGGCTGGCGGCGACCAGCCGAGATGACCTCTCCGAGGGAGGGGCTGCTTTTAAAATACAGAGTCAACAGCTTCAGGGAGACCTACTGGAATGTTCTTTAATAATTAATCTGGCTTAGCTATTATGCGTTTGTTATTTTTGCATTTATGTTTATCGTGACCAAAAAAAAAAATTTAAGTATTTTACTGCTTAAAATACGGTAAGATAACATGAATTACAAATGAAGGGAAAAGTACATTATATTGATCCTGACTACATATTGGTTTAATTCTCCGGATGGCCTAATAGTAGGATTTTTAAATGCAGATCCAGATGGGTTTCCGCGGAAGGGAAGGATCATAAGCCTTGGATAAAGCATCGCAAGGGGTTGGGTGGGAGTGACCTGGAATTCCGCGTTCCTTCCACCGTCCCCTCACCTTCTCTGTCCCCTTTTCCCCCAACCCCTCCGCGTTCCCATCCGACTCCCCCAGGGGTGAAGGAATGTTTATGGCCCGACTCAAGTTCAATGACAAACCCTGCTGGAGGGGGTGGGGTGGCTAACTTCTACTCTCCACCAGACAAAGTCCGAGGCCGGGGCTACCGGCTGAGCCCACCTGGGATCGCCAGACCGAGGGTACACGGGACCCCGCTTGCCGCGAGCTGCCTCTCTGCACCCTGGCCTAGGGCCTGCGGTGTGCGGTGGGTGGCGCCACGTTTGGTGAGTGCGGGCCGGGTGGGGGTGGGGCGATCAGGGTCTGCAGGGGTGCGGAGATGGGTGAGCACAGCCCAGGCTTCGCCATGGCCTCCAGCACTCCTAAAACTTCCGTGCCCTCCTCCCCTCCCGCCCTCGTCCAACCCGAGCCCAGATCCAGGCCGTTGTCCCATGGCTCACATCGTTTCCTCCGGATTGGACATTCTGAGCATCGTTCGAGGTCCTTCACCAATGCAGCCTCTTCCGGAAGCCTCGCGTGTTTGTGTGCGTGTATATTTTTCCCTCCCTGTTCCCTTGCTGTAGTCATTTGCGAAGGTGTCTCACCACCTCACAATGCCACTGGTCATGGAATATAGTCCCCCAGCCTTCAGGTGAGGGACAGGGAAGCACCAGCCCCAAGATCTTGCAGCCGGTGAGAGGCACAGCTCTGTGCGAAAGGAGATTATAGTTTCATTGTCTTTCATCCAGCCAACCACACTCAAAGTTAGAGTTTGCATGCAGCAGGAACTCTATTTAGTTGAACCAACTAAATTTCCATCTGTGTTTAATTCCCTGCATGTGCATATGTGCTAATCTGCCCAATGTGCCAAGGTGTGGCTGGGTCTGAGGAGTTTAGGTACACCTGTGTGACCTCAGGATTTGGCTCTAGATGAAAACAGGTGTTGTCCCTGTCCAGAAGGCCCTGGTAGGGAGAGAGATGTTGGTGGAGGTGGGGGCTGTGCTTCTTGTTCTCCTCCATTGGTGGAGTTGGTGCAGCTTAGAGGCTACACACTGAGCCCTGGGCACCACCTCTGCCACTACATGCTGAGTGACACCAATAAAGTTACTCTCTGTTAACCTCATTTTCATAAACAGCTGCTTAGATTGTGGGCTTTGTCAATGGGGGGGACAGCAGCTCTGAAGGCACATGCAAGAGTGGAGCTGGCTTGGGGGGCGTTGCTTAGGTGGGACAGCAAAGTGTCTGTAGGCTACCTCGCCTAGTCCAAGACATTGGAGCTAACAGTCACCCCCAGTCTGCTTCTGTGCTGGGCTCTGAGTCCCTGTGGACACACATGCTTGCTGGGGCGTCCACCCCAATGGCACTTTCCGTCGCCAGGCCAGGGAGCTTCAACAGAGGTGCAAGAATGGGGGGAAGGGAGCCAGGTATCTGGAGAAAAAAGTATACTAATTTTTTTTTTTTAAGGGGCAGAGTTTCTGTTTAGGGTGAGTAAGTAAAATATCATTGCTATCATCACGGCTAACTTTAGCCCAGTTTTCAAAGTAAGTGTTTAATAAAATAGTTTTATAGTTTTAATAAGAATAACAATAACTGTAATAATAATTTTGTCTGTGCCAAGACTCCATCCAGTAGGAGAAAAATATAAGGTCTTATGGGGGATGGGGTGCGGCCGGCGCTGATTCCCACCCCACAGCATTTTCCCTGTGAGGCCGAGAGGGTCCCGCGTGCTTCGAAGTGCTCTCTTTGTCCCTTCCCGCCCGGGTGGCTGCCGATGTGCCCAGGTCAGGTGTCTCCAGGAGAGTCTGCCGCGCGACTCTTCTCTCGCCCACAGAGACGGCGGAGGCCCCCAAATGCCTGTGAGATCCCCCGAGGGCTCCCCGAAGCGGGCCCCATAATTCCCGTACCCCTGCAGAGGAGCTGGTTTTACCTTATTAAAGGGAATCAAATGGACCCGTCTCTGGTCGGAAAAATGGGCCGTACACCGGGTCGCGGCAGTGCTCGCTTGTTCTCTGCGCAAAGGCCGGGACCCGGAATCCAGCTTGCCTCCAGGCCCCTGAGCCTGGAGTCCTTCAGTCGGCAGGGGCCGGTCTGAAGGTTTCAGCCTCGGAGTGGCGCAGGATTCCGCTCGCGCCCCTTGGGCTACGGGAGGAACAGCGGGAGCTCAGCAAAGTCTGGGGCGGGGCTCAGCGAGAGGGCCATAGCACCCCAACTCGAGTCTGCGTCTTCCAGCAGGTCTCCTGGGCGCTGTGGTTCTTCTCTCCCCGCCCCCGCCGTTCGACCTCCTCCCTCCTTCCCAAGGGGAGAGTTACTCCCTCTTCGCTTCACCTTCCCCCCCTTTTCTCCTACAGCCTCTAGGAGAGTGGGGGCGAGGATGGCGGAGACCACCAGCCTGGAACTTCAAGTTCAATGGCAAAGTCACTGACACTCCCTCCCCATCGAGGCCATGAGGGCGATCGAATTCTTTTGTTGTCTCCCTCTCCCGGTCGCAGTTTTGGGACAAGTTAGGGAAGGGTGGAACTCTTTCCTTCTCCATCTCCTCGGTATACCTCCACAACCCTTCCCCCCTCCTATTTCTGCAAAGAACTAACTGGTAGCTAGAGAGGAGAGGAGGAAAGGTTGGCGTCAGTTCCCCACTGGATGTTTTAAATCTTTCTCCAGACCCAGGCCAGCGCCGGGGATGGCGATTGGGGTGGGGGAGGGGCGGAGTGTACGGCTCTGGGGGCGAGAGCGGAGGGCCGCACGGATTCTTACTCTCCCCTTTCCCGGAGAGGGAGCTTTTAGGTGGGTGAGAATGTGGAATACATCTCTTCCGGAAACAACAAAATGTTCCTTCGTCCCCTCCGCAGCTGTCGCCTCCGCGGTTTTGGCAATTTTACGGTAACGAGTTCATTTATTTACTTCGACGTTGTAGCTCTGGGGTTTCTATTAGATAGGGTGGGGTGGGGCACGGAGAGATGCCTCTGAAAGACAGTTAATTAAAGTGCAGCACTTATGTCTTAATAAAACTTTAATGAAGGGGAGGAGGGGCGCTGGAGACCGGGAAAGCATTTTGCTTGGGGTTGGGGGAGGGGAGCCGGAGCCGCTAGGACAACTGGGGGGCTCAATCTGGGATCTCCTGCCGCAGAGGCAGCGTCCGGCCCTGGTATGACTCCGAGCATGGCGGCTGGGGTGCAGAGGCTCTGTCCTCCACGACCTCGCGTGGTCGTGGACGCCGGAAGCGTTTGCCAGCGGAATGAAGGACCCCGGAGCTGGACCCCGGAGCTGGACCCCGCGGAGCGGCTGCCGGAACCTTGATTCGAAAACAGCTTCCGGAGGTCGCCTCCACGCGTTTCTCCTCCATATCCCCTAATTCGGCCTCTGGAGGCCTGATAAAATCCACCTGCTTTGGCATTAGAAGTGATCTCGGACCTGGAGCCAGCGTAGACGCAGTCCTCTGATCCGGTTTCGTTGCTTGCTGAGACTCTGGGCTGGAGGAGATATTTGGCTCCGAGGGAGGCGGGGGCGGGGGGTGCGTGGAATAAAATTATGCCTTGCTGGAGACAAGGCGCCCAGGGTGTTTTCCGGAGCATACGAGTATGTCTGAGTTTATTTTGCCCGTGTCTGAATCTACGTACTTGTGAACGTTGTGCTCGTGTGCTTGCCTGAATAATTTTAGCAAATAGCTGCAGGCAGCAAATGTGTATGTGTAGATTTTGTTGTAATTTAGACGCTCGAGTGAGAGAATTAAACATGGTGGGTCTCGGGTGTATAATCCTCCTGGAGTAAAATTGGTGGTTGGAAAGGGATTCCATAAAAGGATTTAATATAGAACGAAATTAAATACTTTTTGCACAGGTTCCATACAAGCAAATCACACAGAAAAAAAAAAGTGGGGGATGCACCGCGAATTGTTATCGCGAGGAAGACAAATTTACTCCGGTGGAACGAAGCCGTGGACCGATGGCAGATGGCGCCAATGCCTTGCTCCTGAGTGAGCCCTGAACTTTCTGTTCTTCCTCCATTCGAGATCTCTCGTGCCACCCTCCTGGCCTTCTTCCTGGGCCTCTCGGTAACTGGTCCACTCCATCTGCTGACGTCCTGGCCAAATTCCGGGTGACCCCGAGTCCTGCCGCTCTCACAAGCAGCCGGACCCCCTTAACCCGGAGAACGCTAAGGCGTTTGGCGGGTTCCCCGACATGGCCAGCCTCCGCCGGGAGGGGGCGCCCTTGCCTTTTTAATAGTACAAACCCACGCTTGGTAGCAAAATAAATTTCTTAAGACCCCAAATCTTTTGTTTGTTTTGAAATTATTGCCAGCGAAAAAGTAGTTGAACCCCGAAACTGTGAGTCATTGATAATGGGGTGGAGGACTTCCAGTCCTGGGAATCCAGAGTCTCGAGGCCCCTGACCCCTTCAGGCCTCTACCATCTCTTTCGGTTAATCCAAGTGGCAGCCCCTCCTGTGGCCTTTTTCCCCGCTCCATGCAGGGACCCCTTCTCTATCGTTGTCCCGTTTGGGTTTATGGGGGTAGAAAGAGTAAAAACCTGTCATATTAAAAGCTGCCCACAGGGTGCACGCGTGGTCCAGCGGTAGAATGCTCGCCTTCCATGCGAGAGACCCAGTTCGATTCCCCGACCAGGCACCCCCACCCCACCCCCATCCAAAAAAGAAAAAAAAAAAAGAAAGAAAGCTGCCCGTAATGGGAATTGGTTTGCAGGAGAATGTGGAGGCCAAAAGTGAGCTGCTCTGAGCAGGCGCGTCACCTAAGAGCTTAGCCTGGACCACGATAGGGCTTGAGAGAATTTAAAAATCACAAATCGATATCCCACTCCCAGCTCACTTCCCCACACGCTCTCTGCGGAGACCACGGAGGATGGGCGTTTTCCCTCAGTCCCGGGCTCCTCTTTGGTGACTAGATGGGAAAGAGTCGGATCCGCTTCCCACCTCACTCTTTCCCGGGAGAGGAGCCAGGGCTGGAATCCCACTCGACCGCTGGCCGTAAACACCCGAATCCCTCGGTGGCGGCGGCCCCGGGGTTCCTGGATAACTAGGAGGAGCCCGCTCCGAGAGGGAGAGCGCAGCGGCCGCCACTCGCGGGCCCCTCGGGCTGTGGGTCCGGGAGGGTCCCCTACCCCCGCCGCCTTCCCCGCCTGTGCGTCCCGCCGCAGGCCGCGCGTTTGTGGGCCCCCAGGCCAGGCTGCGCAAGGCCCAGCGCAGACCCGCTGGCTTTGCAACGCGGCCCCGGCGGCGGGCCCCACGGGGCACTGGGCCAGGCACACGACACCAGGGAGTCGCCACAGGGGCGGAAACCCCGCGTCCCTTTCAGGGCCCCCGGCTCCGCGAACAGCGGGTCTGCCCCAGGTTTTGGAATAGTGACTATGGGTCTCTGTCTCCAAAGACCGGGAAAAAAAGAGTTGGTGCCAACCCCGCCCTCTACTCACTCGCGGGGTTGTGGACCCAACCAGCTGAAAAGGAAGTGAAGCCTGCGGTCAACGTGGCCTCGGCCGCCTGGGGTTTCCCATCTTGAGCCTGTGGCTTTGCCGTTCTTTGGCCTGCAGAAGGGCCTGCCCCATCTCCCAGACCCGAGGCCCGCAACTGCCCCTCTGGATGTCGCCAGCAGGCAAACAGAAGAGGAATAGGTGGTGAATGGGCCATTTTCTGTTTTCCTCTCCTGCCAGGTTATACCAAGGTATTTTTGGAGGCCAGTGGGTAGGATAAGGTACCTCCCTCTCCTTCTGTGACTGCTGTTTGTGCCTAAGAGGGACTGTGTCTAAGAAGTTACAAATATCTGTTTCATGAGGCTCTCAAATGCGGAACCAGCCATGACCTGCTTTGGTCAGAACCAGCAGGAATGTTAAGGGAAAACTAGAAGATTTTTCTGTTTCTCTTCTGCAGAGGGACAGAGCAGAAGAGGTGAGGAATGATGAATTATCCAGGCACTTTCTCAAACTCCATTTCTCTGGAAGGAAGGAGAACAGAAAAGAGTGCCCCGCTGGCTTCATTTTCACCAAATAGAAAATCTAAGACTGGGGGTGGGGGCTTCTGAGACCAGTGGGTACAACCCAAGGAGTGGGGGGTGGGGACCTCTTTCTTGGCTCATCCTGCCCAGCTGTCATTTTAGAAAATTCAGCTGTGCATTGTAGTCGCAGGGGAGAATCTGCCTTTTCTTTTCTCCCGGACCTTCCTGCTGTCGCTAGGACAGGAGTGAGCTCCGTAACCTGAGAAGGGGATCCAAGAGGAAGCTTCCCTGCCACAGGTCTCCTTCCAAGTTTATTCATGATCAGCTCAATCCATGAAAGCGGTTTCTAAAGAGCTCTACATAGAATATATGAGGCTAATTATCATGACAACTAGTATTGGTTATTGCCACTGTTGGCATGAATGATTATGACTGAGGCAGGTCCTTTGGGTGGTGCTACCCTGGTGGAATGGGTTATAACCCCTGGCCTCACTCGCCCTTTGTGGACATATGGGGCTCCTAGATGGCCTCTGAGGAACAGTCCAGTAAGCCATGATCTGGAAAGGATGTCACCTCTGGGAAACCCTTAGCAGAATCCTCAGGCCTCAGCCTGGCCCTGGCAGAGGCCTGGACTTTCCAGAACATCTCCACTCTCCTTCCTCCCCAACCCAGCCAGGGAGCTCCCTCACGGGGTAGTGCTGGTCTTGACCTTGGCTAAGACCTTTTTCTCCTTGACCCGGCGGTTCTGAAACCAGATGGTGATCTGGCGCTCTGAGAGGCTGGTAGCGGCCGCGATCTTGCGCCTCTTGTCCTTGGTGATGAACTTGTTAGCTGCATATTCCCGCTCCAGCTCCCGCAGCTGCCCTTTATTGTAGGGAATGCGTTTCTTGCGGCCCCGGCGGAAGGCACAGCCTTCAGGAGGATGCTGCACACCCGAGTCTGCGCGGTGGGGAGTGGGGACGGGGGGGGGGACAAGCTCAGACCCTGCCCAGCCTTGGAGACCAATGCCCCGCAAGCCTGGCAGGCATACCCAGGTCACCCACAGATGCACATGCACTCTCACTCCCCCAAAGCTCATGGGGATACCCCAGCTTCCCTTGATTCTCTGATTATCATGCATCCTTGGAAAGACAATTCTCCAGCAGGCCACCTTCACCCATCACTTCCCTATGGGCCATTCTGCAAACACGGACCATGCATGGCCAGGCCTTTGCCCACCATCAGTTGCATCCACTTTCACATGCGTTTTCAAACTCTTGGCCACTCATATAGATTCTACAGGCCAATTCTGTACAGAAAGGAACAGAAAGGAACATGTTCCTTTCTCCACCCCAATACACACACACACACACACCCATGAACACACCCAATACACACACAAACACAAACACACACCAATGCACACGCCTAACTCATGGCTGTAGGAAATCTAAATTTTTCTTTGGAAACGGAAAAACTGAGTCAGGGGTTGTATTTTCTACTCTACACAACATCCAATTATCTTTGTCCTCCCCACCTCGCCTGCACACACTCACACTTACTGGATTAAGAGTTATTTAGCCTTTGTGTAGAATTAGACTAATTGTGCCAGGTAGGGACACCCTGACCCCCACTCAACTACGAAGAATGCTAAGATCCCAGATGGACTGAAAGGCTGGTCCGAGAGCAACCTGAGGAAGGGAGGGGGTCTGGTGGCCCACAGGCTTCAGCTAGCACCCAGCTTCAGCTCCTCACACTGACCCTCTGGGACCCCCCCCCCCCCATGGACCCTCCTTTGGATTCCTGGTAGCCAACAGGGAAGCACCAGGTTCCTCCTCACCAACCCCAATCCCTAATCTTCCTGCCAGGCCAGCAGGGCCCACAACCCCAAGCTCCGAGCCAAGAGGGCCCAGGGCAGTTACCTGCAAATGCCGCCTTCCAGAAGGGACCCGGAGGGTTCTGTTCTCCCTGGCAACACATCTGGCTGTTCCAGCCACCGGCCAGGGTCCAGGGCTGGTAACTGTCCACAGGCAGCAAGGAGTCGTGGCGGGGCTCCCCAGGGGCGCCCAGGGTCTGTACCACCGACACATCCAGGTAACTAGCCATAGGCTGGTAGGGACCCGGGTACCCCGGATAGAAGGCAAACTCGGTGGGGCGACTGGGGTACTCCTCCCCAGCCGCGGGAGTCTCCGCGGGGTAGCCTGCCAGGGTGGCCGCCTGGGCACCCGGTTTCAGTGAGCTCCGGGACACCCGGCAGGAATAGTACCCGCCTCCAAAGTAGCCGTAAGGCACCGGAGCTGGGGGTGCCCCCTGGGACACCCCGGGGCATGGGTGGCACTGCTTCGAAGGCTCCGCAGAGCCTGGTAAATCCAGGGGGGCATAGCTGGCCGCAGGCATCAGCGCAGGCGCCGCCGGGTGGCTGGTCAGTGGGGAGTGGGCGACTAGATTCCGACCCCCTCCCGCTCCCAGCAAGCCTTCGATATCCTTGGCCCCTTCCAAGGTGGCAAAATTGCCGGGCTCCATGGGGCCGAGGGTCGGCTCATGGGGTGCGCGGGGGTGGGGGATACAGGGGGCACCCAGCTCGCTTTCCCCACCCCAGGCCCTGGGAACCCAAAGCGTTTTAAATCGCTTCCAGTTCGCCCGGCGCCTGCATTCGCTGGGCCCGGCCGTCCTGACGCAGGAGACGCAGGGGCCCGGGCACGCGCGCTGATTGGCTGCCGCCTGGGGGAGAGAGGCTACTAAAATCCTCCCGGCAGAAATTGCGAAAATACTTTCCCTCCCTTTCCTCCCCTCGTCCCCCCGCCTTCCCTCTCTCTTTCTCTATTTTATTGCATTTGAAAACCACACGAGAGAAAAGGGAGGAGGTGTCTCTTCTCTGCTCTCCAGTTTGGAGGGATTCAGCTTCGCGTCCGGGGGGAGGGGAGAGGTGGGAGGCGCCCGGAGAGGGGAAGAGCAGCCGGGCCCCACCTCCGTCGCGCGCTCTCTCTCGCTCTCTCTCTCTCTCTCTCTCTTCTCTCTCTCTCTCTCTGGCTCTCTGGCTCTCTGTCTCCGGCTCTTTGGCAGGTTTAACGAGAGAATAAAAAGCTCTCCCTATAAAGTGACCATCTCGTGGGGGGAAGGGGAGCCGGGGGTGGGGCACGGAGGCAGCTCCGTGTCTGAAATGGGAACCCGGGAATGCGCCGGAGCCAGGGGAAGCTGGGAGAAATGGAGATTACAGGGTGTTTCTAGGAGCCCCTTGTCTTGGGCCCCGCGTACTAGCTCTCGAGTTCACTCCAGATATCCCCGCCCATCCCAGATGCGCTGTAATGCGCTGCTCTGGAGCACCGGAAAAATGCCCGAGACGCCCCTTCCCCAGGGACCCGCAGCTACTGCCCAGAAGACTCAGGAGGCCCCGATTCCGGGGTGGGGCCGAGGGAGGGGCCAGGGACATTGGCTCCGACGGAAAAGACGTGAGATCGTGAGCCCAGGAAGCGCAATGTCCGGATCTGAAGGGGAAATGGAGCCTCTTATACGTGGCTTGCGGAAGGGGGTCTGGATTTCCGCTTAAGGGTAGGGAAAGAGACATATAGAGACAGATACACACATATAGAATCCCCCAAAAGAGTAAATGAGACCTGCGGACATCAGCCCAAAGAAGAAAGAAAGAGAGATTAGGGAAGGGTGTTATAAAATCCTTAAGGGCCATTGGGAAGAAGGGAATGCCTTTTCCCCACTTTGCTAGGATGGAAGAAGTTCGCAGAAGCCAGGCCTGGCTAACTGGCTATGAGTCGGTTGCTGGGGTTCTGACCCCAAGAAAGCAGGAGCCCGGTCTCAGTGGAGATACCCAGCCTCTCCCTCTTTGTCCAGGAGGCTCTGAAAACTCACCCTGGTGTTGGCATATTCTCAAACTGACCAATATCTGCCTCTTCCAGGTTTCACATTTCCTTCAAAGGAAAAGAGGATAGGATGGGGAAGCCCAACCCTTGGTGGAATTGCTTGAGGGCCCCTCAACTAAGACCCATTGTGCAAGGTCAATTCAGAGGACTCGAACAGTTTCACAGATCTGTTTGGGGGTTTCTGTTTCCTTCATTGCCCCTCCCAAATAAGACACTTCTGTGTCGGTTTTTCTAGAACCCTCCCTCCCCCCTGTTTTTCTGGAGAAGACAGGACCTTTCCATTGCACACCTTGGTCATGGGACAGACCCTGAGCTCTGAGGTCCCACCAGCCTGAACTTGTATGTGATCCATCTGTGGGAAAAGCTTCATGCAAACCAGAGTTGGAGAGGTTACTGGAAGTTGTAGGCCCTTAGTGGAGATTGTAGATCTCAGCGAGCATTGCTAATCACTGAGACACTAAGCATGGGACTCTTTCCGAAATAATAGCCTCTCTTTTTGTCTAATTATGAAAGGCAGAAATACCAGGACTTTTACTTTAAGACTAAGACATTTCCACTAGTTCTGCCTTGGTAGATGATGGATACATAGGACATTTCCACAGTTTTAACTTCCAGGAGGCATGAATAGATACCCACAGAAGTGAGTGTTTGGGGCCATCAAAGACACGCGCTAGAATGCTCGTAGCAGCTTCATTCATAATAGCTCAAAATTAGAAACAACTTAAATGTCCCTCAACAGTGCGATGGATAAATAAATCACGTTAGTATTAAACAATGGAATACTACACCATAATAAAAAAGAACAAACTACGGCTACACACAACACGGGTGAAGCACACAGATGTGAGTGAAAGAACCAGACATAAAGGAGTAACTTTTGTATAATTCCATTTCTATGAAGCTAAAGAACAGGCAAAATTAATCTACGGTGGTAGGCAGAAAAGAGATTACCCTGGGGAAAGGGATTCCTAACTGGGAGAGAACATGAGGATGCTGGAAATGTTCTCCATCTCGATCTGAATGCAAATTCATGTTCATGTGAAAATTCAACAAGCTGTACACTTGCAACTTCTTCACCTCACTGTGCATAAATTATATCTCAAATTTTACAAAGGAAAAATAATAAAATATAAAAATTAAAAAAATCATAGCAACAAGACCTGCAACTGTGCTTTTTCGATGTGTAGTTTTCTTAACTGAGTCCATAGAAATGAGCAGACAAGTGCATGGAAGTCTGCACCCTGCTAGGATGCAGAGATGACCAACTCAAAACTTGTGTGGAGAAACTCACCAGCTGAATGGGAGATACATGTAAACAGATACATTTCAATACAAAAATGTAAGTACTGTGTAGGTTTCTTTCCCTCTAAAACTTATTTATATCTGCTAGAGCCCAGGGAACAGTTCTGGATATCATATTTATTTACATGGGCATATATTCTTATTTCTTGTACCTGTGTATATGTATCTGTGTATGTATATGCATCTGTCTGTGACACCATCGACCTCAATTTGGCATCTGACAAGGTAGGATTAAGTCTCCTTATCTGTAAAATGGGGAGATAAATCCTACCTCAACGGAATGCTGTGATGATTAAATGAGATAGCACATATGAAAGGATTATATATAAACCGAATAAATACTAAGACTTTGGTGTTCCTGTATGTGTTTCTGTTTCTAATGAATTAAGAGCACCTGCTTTTATTTGAAAAGAAAAGGACAATTGCTCTGAAGAGTGTCTGTCACTTCTCACTTGCCTCTCTCCTCTCTCTGCCCTGGATAAGCCGGAGTTGGGGAAACTGAGGCTGAGAGTTTCCAAGTCCTCCCTGGGGGTGTACAGGAGTTCAGGGCAAAAGCACTGTGCCCAGTCCTGGCGTCCTGACCTCCCAGCCCGCCTGGCCTGCGCAGGCCCTTCCCCCAGCCCGGCGGACTCCTTTGTGTTGGGCTGGGAGCCTCTAGGCAGACCGTCCCCGGAGCCCGGAGCCTCGCCCTACCCCCCTTTTCTGACCCGGCCGAACTCGCTGAATGCCTCAGCGTGCTCCTTTACATACGGGCCAGACACCTCGAGGAAGGTCAAGGCCAAGTTGAAAGTTAAGAGTCTGTTTACCTCCGGGAGCCCATTCAGCGCGACTCCACAGCCCTCCTGTGACCTTTACTGCTCGGCCTTGGAGCGCGGCGGCCGCGCCCCCGGGGGTTCCGGCCACAGTGGCTTGGCACCTCCTTGTCAGTTCCCGCCCCCGCCCGGGCTCCGGACCCACAACTAGGGGGAGGGGGCGAGAGGCGTCCCTCGTCTCAATTGGGGGTATTTGTTACAATGTATTTTATTTTTTTGTAAAGCAAAGTGAGCACCCGTTGTCTTCCTTCTGGCAGCTAGGACAATGTGGTCGCGGTGGTGGCGGCGGCGCTGAGGTTGGTCGTCACGAATAATGAGAATTTATTTGCAGCCGTGACGCCTCCTTCTCTCCAAGGTTTGGGACTCCTTTGTCGGCCCCGGCAGAACTGCTTGGGGTCGCTTCGATCCTCTCGGTTTTATAGAAATGGCCTAATTGCTTTCTTTCCTATCTTCTTTTCTTCCATTCTTTCTGTCTGTATTTTCTCTCTTCTCGCTTAATATCTTCGTATCTTTCTCTCACTTTCTTTTCTTGTATCATTCTTCTGCCTTCGTTTTTAGTTCTTTTGCTTTTTTGTGTGTTGTCTTTCTTGATTTCTTTTTTCCTCCTTATCGCTTACTTTCTGCTTCAGCCCGCCCCCATGCCTTTATTTTTTCCTTTGGTTAGTTTCTCCCTATCTGTCACATAACTCATTTTTCCTCTTTATTTTTTTCTTCTCATTTTTTCTCCTTCTTTCGTTTTCCTTTATGTCCTTTTTCTTTCTCTCTTAACTCCGTTTTACTTTTCTGTGTCCCTTTCCTCCGATATACACACTCGATTTTTCTTTCCAGCCCTCTTCCTGGCACAAATTTGCATTGTTTTTCACCGAAGTTTGGAAGGGGCCTGCGGGGCGGCTCGCAGCGGGCCAGGAGCCTGCCTGGGCCGGGAGCCTGTCTGGGCCGGGCGGCCTGGAGCGGCGTTGCCGGCCAGCCAAGCCCTGCATGGGACCAGAATGACGAGACCTGGCTGGGGATCAGCACTGACTTGGGCCCGGTTCCCTGAAATGGAGTCAGGAGGATCTTAGAGGAAAAATGTAAAGGACATATTGGTGGCGGGATCCGGGGACCGCAGAGCCCCGGAAGAGTAAAAGCACGGCTGGTGTGAAGAAGGAAGGGCTTGTTCGGATGGCCGCTGTCGCACTCTGCTGCAGTCCCTAACCCGGACAGCCTGCTCAGGGTTAGGGCCCTCTCGCGACAAACCTAAGGGCCTCAAGGTGGGTCCCAGGAAGTCACCTACGAAGTTAGAGCCGATCACAGTCTCAAAACCACCTAGCAAAGGATCGATAGCGCATGTAAAGGTGGCCGCGGAGGTGAGAGGCGAGCCCCACCACAGGGCTGCTGGGCCAGCCTGGATGGCGCCTGGGAGCGGGAGGTGTAGCCAGGCCTGCGCAGCATGAGTGGGGTCTGGAGGAGAGGGAGGAAGGGGAGCCAAATCTGAGGGCCACGGGGCAGAAACCAATAGTTCCTGGTGGAAAGAACCGGTCTTCTGGCCCAGCAAGCCTGCCACTTACGCTGCAGTGGAAAGAGGGCTGGCGTCAGAGTCCCTGTCCCCTTCCTGCAACCCTGGACTTTGGTGGGGAGCCTGACCCACCTGTTCATCTCAGTCACCTCTCTTCTACCTCCCACCTAATTCAGAGAAACCCAACCCCGATCTGGCCCCAACCATTAGAAGTCTGGGCCTGATAACAAGTATCAGATATGTTCTGCCTTAGCTTGGTGCACTGGGCAATTTATTTTCCCTTCCTGTATCTCAGTTTTCCTATTTACATTGTTTAAGGCAGGCAGGCTAGGCTAGTTGCACTGCTCTGAGTCTATGACCCGGTTCACTTTGGGCGTTAGAATGATCTGGCCAGGTAGGATGGGAGAAAGGGAACCATGTGGGAAGCAGAGGGCTTTAGTGTGAGTGAACCAGAAAGAGGGACCCTAAGCTCACCATTGATTATTCCACATGGATCCAGGGTGGGGACTGATGAATAAATAGGTCCTTGAGTCTCCCTGACTCACGACCTGGCCTCTGAGGGCAATCATCATGGGCTGATTTAGTAGGGATGCTCAGCCCCAGGGTGCAAACTCTGCAAAGCCCATTAAGCGGAACCAGGCTGGTGTGAGTGATTATCTCCTCCACCCTTCCCTGTAATTCCCTGGGGAGCCCTCCATCCCGGAGACCCCCAGACACTTGAGGTGGAGTAACAAGGGTGGGACCCTCAATTGGGTGTTGGGACCTACAACCAGCGCTTTTGGGGGGTGACATTAGCTTCTGGGATCCTTGAAGACCTTGTTTCCTTTTTTCCAACCTCTGGGTTCTCAGATGGCCTGGTTTAGGTGACTCAAAAATGGGAAATATATCAAAATACCTGCAAATTCAAGAAAACAATTTGAATTGCTTGCAACTAACCCCACCCCCATCTCATTTTCCCTTGAGGAAATGCGGGGATGGGTTTAGGTGATAATTGTTAGGATAATTACTAGTTTAAATGCAAGCTACCCTCAGGGTTTAGACCCTGCTAGAGACAAAGTCGCAAACCAAGAGGAATGTTAGTGTCAGGACCCTGGCCTCTTAAGTCCCAAGCACACCCTGTCAGCCTGCAGTGGAGCTATAGGCTTTGAGGCTTGGGAGAGAGAACAGTTCAGGAGATCTGATTCTTTGCTCTGACTCCCCCATTTCCCTTGCCAAGAGGCCTAAGAACCTTCCAAAGATCCAGAACTTGAAGATCTTGTGGCCAACCCCATCCTCTCCCAGGCCACAGCAAAAGCTTTACCATTCTCTTCTCATTAAGTTATCTGTTCAAAGAAAGTTGGGAGAGGTGGGAGGCAGGCATTTCATATATGTGTGTGTATGTGTGAAATACATATATTGTGGGGGAGAGAGAAATGACTCATTATCTATACCTACTGAGACCTGTCTTTTGGTGCTCATGGTTCCTGCTTTGAAGGAACACAACCAAGGTGGGAAGGAGAGGTCACTGCAGATGACTACCCCCTTGAAACTCAATGAAGACCTGAAAATAACCCTCCGGTCTCCAAGAGTGTCTGGTTGTGTATACCACCACTGCCCATCAACCTTTCTGAAGCTCCAGCCTGAAATGAGCACTAGGTAGTTCCTGGTTGTTGCTTAGAGGAGTAAAAACAGTACTGCTTTGAAGTCCAAAAGGTTCTGCCAACCACTTACCCAAGACTCTGCTGCTTTTTGAGAAGGGGGAGGCGGGGAGGTGTCTGGTGGAACACCTGCAGTCTTTACTGACGCTAATAATCCAGAGCTGATACCAGCCATACGCTTGGGATCCCTCCAGTCCACTAATGTGGGATTTGAGGGCTCTGGACTCACATCCTGTTTTAGCACTGGATCACGTGGGTTTAAACTAGTCCTTCTATCTAGCCTCCTTCTGATGTTTTCTAAGAATTCTAACAAGGCAGATTTAATTCTTTTCAGTTTAAGTTTGAAAATCCTCCCCCCCCCCACACACACAATCTTAATTTGATCCCCGTAGGGTCTATAGCTTTGCCAAGATTGGAGGAGATTGTAGAGATTATTGACCCAGATGCCAAAAATATTTCCTTAAAGGCATTTTCTTTCTCCTTCATGTCACTCCTACGGCTAGGGTGGGGGTTGGCAGGGAGTTCCAATCTTGAAGACTGCTGTGTGGAAACTAACACCAATGGCTCAGTATCTGAAAGTTTAGAAGGGTAGCAAAGTTTTCTCCTATGAAACCATTTAGGGCGGTCCCTGATTTGGAGATATATGGGGTTCCCCTTCTCCCTTCTCTTGAACAACAAGAAACCCCAGATTCCCTGGTTATGCAAACTGGTCAGTTAGTGTTTGGGGTTGGGAAGATTCTTACAAATCATGGATTCTAGACAGCGATGCGCTTGGGTGGCTGAGTGGCTGGTGCCTAGGGACGGAGCTGGCTTTCCCAAATCAGAGTGAATTGACCTCAGGACACACACAGTCAGTCTTGTGGTTCCAGGTAGTTTGTGCTGCCTCAGTGGGAACAGGAGTAGGGATGAATGCAGAAGGCAGAGAGCTCTGGCAGCAGGATGCAATTTTGGAACTTCCAGTGACTCCCTGACTACACCTCCCCATGCTTGCCCTGGGGGTGGGGTGGGGAGGGTGGTCGGGTCCTAAAAGGCAGGATGTAGAGACACCACAAACTCGGTGGTTTTCTGGTCCCAGGTCCATTGTCCACCAGATCCTAGGGAGCCAAAGCTTGGCTTGGGGTCACAGGAGCACCCCCCTCCCAAGCTGAGGGACTACTGGTCTGGATTTCCCAGCTCCACCAGTCAAGGCCAGGACTCCTAGTATCTTATTCTTGGGGTCAGCCTGGGTTCTCTAGAAATGGGACTTAGCCCCAGGGGTCCAGATGGCTGGCACTAGGGAATACTCATGGGGGACAGACCCCATCTTCCCATCCCCTGCATCCCCTCAGTAACCCCTGGGATTTGGCACAGGCCAAGTCCAGACTTCGGGCTATCCTGTAAGTGTGTATGTGTGTGGGTGCGGGGGGTGCAGACAAGAATGAGGAGTGCTTTCCCTCTCCATTGTCCTTTGAGAGACCCCCACCCCCAGCAGTCTATGCGTGGGTTCTGCGACCTTTGCCCCCTGGCGGCCCCATCCACCTGATGTTCTAGCCTTAGGAATCACCTGCCCAAAAGGGCATAGGCCAAACCTTGGACAAGGCACAGCCTAGGCAGATGGTGGATCAGCCCCTCATCACCATGCATGTCAGATCGACTAAGTATCTTGAGGAACTAAGGAGAACCTGCCATCAAGACCAGATGCCAGCTTAAGGGTTCTCCCCCTTTGTCTAAGATACCCATTTCCCTTCCTTCCCCTGGTGTAAACACTTCGTGGGGCAGGTTCTATAGTAATGGGGCGGAGGCCACCTCACCGGCCGGGCTTACCTGCCGCTCGCGGATGGCAGAGCTCCTCTCGGTGCGGCGACCCACAGACTGCGTAGCTGGAGAGTGAGGGGGCCTCCTTCAGCTCCTTCTTCCACCCACCCCAGAGGTCTCCTCTATACCAGTAAGTGCACCCTCCCCTGCGTGCCTCTCCACCCGGAGGGCGGAGCCGTCTACCTCCAGCCCGAGGTTTCCGCTGAACCGAAACCCGCTTAGTGCGAACGCGGTGGGCGCGCTGCTACCTGCCGTCGGCCAGCACCTCGGCGCCTGCAGACCTCTACATCTCTGTCCCACTACCCCTTCCGGCTCCTTCGGGACGGTCCCTGCAGAATTCTCGTCGTAGTCATAATGTGTCTGCCGGGTACGGTGTGTACCTTTCTTTTAATCCTCACAGTAATAGTACTAAATAGGAGCAACCCGGCGGCTCTCTCTTTGCAGACCAGAAAACCGAGGTTCCGGAGATTGTCCGATTTCTAGAAGCTAATAAATGATGGAGCCTGGACTCTAACCCCACCTTTTCTACCTCCAGAATCCAAACTTGATTGTTTCACTTTACTATTCAAATACTAAGTAGTTTACAGTGCTTAAAATATAAATAAATCTCATTATAAGGTACAAACTGATGTTAAAATAGACCCCAGTGTGGTGGTGAATGCACAACTATGTGATGATACTGTAAGCCATTGATTGTATACTTTAGATGGATTGTATGGTGTGTGAATATATATTAATAAAATTGCATTAAAAAGAGACCTAAGATATTTGGAAAAAACATTAAAGGGCTCCAAAATATTAACTCTGAAATAAACAAATGAATCCATTTAACACAAAATATTTTTTTACCAGTGACCCCATGATTTTGAAAACTACAAGTTCGTTTTGAAGCTCAGAGGAGAGGCTCTGTCCGCCGGCGCCCCTCCGAGGCCTCCCTGTTTGACTTCAGAGTCCATTTGAGCAACAAAGGAGCTGCACCTGGAGAAATTTCACCTATCGGTGAATTGATTGAGGCTCCAAACTCCCCAATCTCTGATGACCCTGGTGCTCATCCCGACAGCATCGCAGAGAAGGAAAACTAGGTTGTGTCAACTTAGTGTCAAAACACCTTCCAATTCTGTCCTCTCCATGGAGCAGATGGGTGGTACTGAGGAGTCTGTACTTTGATTTTGTGGATGATCTTCAAGTTCCACCCCTTGAAATTGAGGGAGGCCGTTGGTGTCTGTGTGTGTGCTTTTCTGGGGTATGGATCCACAGCTTTATTAATTTGCCCGTCATCCACCTTCAACATTTATCAACTTATAACAGCCACTCTAGTTTCATCTACCACTTCTACTTTTTTATTTTTCTGGAGTATGCTAAAGCAAGTCTAAGGCATCATTTCACTCCAAAATACAAAATACTTCGTTGTAACTCTTTTAAGAGATGAGGACTCTTTTTTTTTAAAACATGTAACTTCCATGCCATTATCACAACTAACGAAATTAACAATAAACCCTCGAAATTAACTATATTTGAATTTCTTCAATTGTCTCCAAAATGCCTTTTTGCAACTGGTTTGCTCAAATCAGAATCTAAACAAATTCTATAGATTACACTTGGTTATGTCTCTTAACTTTCTTAAGACCTTTAACAGCTTCTCCCTCCCCCCCTTTTTGCCTGCCAATTGTTTGTCGAAGATCCCAGGTCAACCCAATTTTCAAAGGGGTCACCCTCAAAAGGGTTTGTTCTATGTTGGACCAAACAACACAACATATTCCCTACAGGTTTCTGTCCCTGCTTATTCTCCAACTGTGGCAGCCAGTGGGAAAAGAAGAGCTGCACAGTTCCTTCTGCTTCCTCCCAAAGTAAATGGAGCTGGGCTGGGTGTGCCATTGCCCCACCCCACCCCCAGGCCATTTCCTGGCTCCCTTTGATTCCTTTCTAGCTCTTGGAATGGGAGCCCTCCCTCCCTTTTGACTCCCTGGCAGCCAAAGATGGGGTCATCTGGTGCATCTTTGGGTTATCTAGGTATCAAGGAGGGTTGGAGAGTAAATATATGCTTGAAATCTCAGGGCAAGGTGGCTGCAGTCAGAGACAGGACTGTCCCAATTACTGCCTTGGGGAAGCCTCCAGAGGCATCCATGATTCCAAAGGAAAGCAAAGGGCATGGTCTGTTCTGTGGGGGAGTGGCCAACCCGGCTCTGCCATCTCTCACTCCTTTCTGTGGCCAGGACATCACTAACATGAAGCACTTAGATTTCTGTCTCACCTCTGTCATGTGTGTCCAGCTGTGTGTCCTGTGTGTCATCTCTTTCTGGACCTCAGTCTCCTACTCTGTAAAATGGACGTGATTATTTCGGCTTCTTCATGGGGCTGCTTGGAAGCAAACAAGATGAGGGAAGTGGAGGTTTTTTACAGAGTATGGTGTGTATGTACTAAATGATGGCTTCTCTTATAGTCTGTGGTGTCTGTCCAAGGAAAAGGTAAGGAATTCCACTGGGGGAAGAGGAACCAGTCAACAACCTTGTTCTGGCCTCATGTTTACAGAGGAGTGCCCCCCGACAGCACCCCCAAGCTAAGAAAGTACAGGAGAAGCTGTGATGTCCTGGCAAGGAGAATACCAGGATGCTCAACTCCCCTACCCCAGGAGCTGCTCAAGGAGCCTGGAGCCTAGATTTTATTTTAGCCCTGAGACACCCCCCACCACCACCACCAAAACAAAACAACACACTCCCTATTCCCCTCCCTTCTTTCCAGACTTCCCAGTTTTGGATGCACCAATCACCCCAAAGTCCCAGCTTGTCTGCAAGAAACACTGGCCAGATTCCTGGGTCCAGAAGGTGAAGACCCCTTCTCCCACCTCCCACTGCAATCCTTGGCTCTGTTCCAAGTTGAAGTCTCCATTGCCTGTACATTGTTCTTGGGAACTCTGTGAGCCAATGCAGAAAGCAGTGTAAACATCAAGCCCTCACATTTTTCATTTCCAAGCTACACCTAGCTCATAAAGAGCCGGCAAATGTAATAAATTCTCCCCTGCAGGACATGGTTTTAATTAATTATTGGGTTATTCAAGATGACTCAAGTGTGAAACACAATTTGCCCTCGTAAACTGAATCTCACATAATCCATTCTGAGTAATGGGCTGTTCGTGTTTCTCTCCAGAGACTTAGGCCAAACTTGTATTTATTCTTTGAGGTTTTCGGCATGAAATATCAATGTGACTTCAGCTGAGGGAGAACTCGCTCAGCCGCCTAGGAGTACTACAAGATCAGGTGTTGTTTTCTTAATTGCTGATTTGATGGGGTTTCTTTCTCAGAAAATCCCCTTTCTCTTTCTCTCTCTGTCACACACACATACCACATACATATATTTCTCATTTGTTTTGCAGTATGCGTAAAGGACATGTGAAGCTATCCCAACTGAAGAACAAAAACTTATGCTGAATTTTGCTTCTGCTGGCCTGGCAGCCAGCAGCTGTTCCTCCTGTTGCTGGGGCCTCCGAAATTTGGTTTTTAGCATCCAAGATCCATGTTTCACGTCCCTAAGTCTCTGTTGTGCATTGTTAAATTGCACTTGTTTGGAATTCACATTTCTTCTTGTTTGATTTTTTAAAGCCCTAACCTTCAGAGGCCACATCTGCAAAACGGGTTTCTGACCAGGGCGGGTGTGGGATTCCCACGGTCATTGGCGTTGCAGAGCCTCAGGGTTCACGGCATCAGGGAACCTGTGTGTTTTAAACCTTTTCGGGGTGGTGGGATGTGAGGAGCTGATGCTCTTCTTTCAAGGAGGATCTGGGAGCGCAGGTTTGGGGGTCCTCTGGCTACTCTGGGCAGTGCCACCTGCTGGCCAGGCTCCTTCCCCAGAGGCAGTTCTGGGGACTGGGGAGTGGGTCATGGGGGGGCTGGGAGGGGAGGGTGGGCAGGGAGGGTCAGGCTGACTTTGAGCCCCCCACCCCGAGTTCAACCGGAGAAGAGGTAAGAGGCTAGTATTTTACCTGGGTTCCTGCCCCCGAAGAAGAAGGTCAGCTTCTTTGGGAGAAGGTAGGAAGGGGAGACTGAGGGAAGGACAGCAGGGCAGCGTGTTTGTTGGGCTTGGAAGGCCCTGCCATGTGCCCTGTGCTGAGCCAGTTATGAGCTGAGGACAGCCTCCTCCAACTTTGTTTCTTCCTGGTTTTCTTTTTCCCTTTTGCCTCTTTTAATTTCCTTCCTTGACTTGGAAGTCAAAGAGTTTTTTTTTTCTGCCAGTCCCAGGGAGGCTGGATTTCAAACACCCCTGAGCTTCTTCCCAACTCCAGAACTCTGGCCTGGCCTGCCTGTGAAGTTCCCGGGACCCTTCAAATGGTGGCCAAAGTCTGGTCTCAGCTGAGTCTCAGCCTAGAGTATTTTTTCCCCCATTCATAGCTAGGCTGAGGAATCTACAAACTGAAGCAAAATAAAATCCTCTTCCTCACTCTCTAGCCTACTTGAATTTTCAGTTTCGAGAGGAAAGGAATTTGTTAGTTTCAAAGTATGTGGGAATTTAATAAATGCAGGTGGTGTGGGTCACTTTCCCCAGGAAGATGAATCTGCCGACTCTGTGGGCTTCCAAAACTGTGCCCACAGCACCCATCTGTAAACAGAGCAAACCACAGCAGCCGCGTCCTCAGGCCCAGATGCTCAGACCTACCACTTAAACAAGCCAGTTAGCCAGTTTCTGCTAACTCCTTCCCCAGACCTGACGTACTGAATCCAGAGCACACACACACACACACACACACACACACACACACACACACACACACTGAGAAATTGGTGCAGCTATGGCAGACTGAAGTTAAGAGCCCATATAGAGAAAAGAAGAGGGATGGAAAATGGAGTTAAGAGATTAGAGAATGAGGTACCACAGAGCAGCGTGAAGTTCTAGTGAGGGGCCGGCTGCGCCCGGAGTGCATGCTGGGCAGGAGGGCAGCAAGCGTGGGGATCGTCCAGTCCAAAACTCTTGTTGACATAGATACAGATTGCCCAGCTCAGCCCCCGCCACTAGACCAGCCCTCTAGGATGCCAAGACAACCAGCCAGATCGGCCAAGTCCGGGAGAAATCAGCCAGAGCTATTGTTTGGCTTTTCTCTGACCAGACAACAGTTGGCTGGCCAGGACATTCGCTTTCCCTGGATTGTTAACTCCCCTGGGGAACTGGTCAGCCCCCCTGGGCCCTTATCTAGGAGCCGACCCCCCAAACCTACCCCAACCATGGCCAAGAGCCTGACTGTCTGTGGGGGAAAATCTCTCACCTCTACTGGTTTAATATTGGAGGAAAAGCGCTTTGGCTTTTTGCTTATAGACATAACTAAAGTGGTTCTGGGTATTATCATCTCCAATCTTACCTCCTTCAGTGAAACTCAGGTTCGAGGCCCAGAAGCAGGACCCAGGCGACACCCACCCCAAATGTAAAACTCCTGAAATGCCGGTGAGTTTCTGTTTTCATTTTTATTATTAATCCTATTTTCAGTGATCCCCTCTTGCTAGATGTGACAAAGCCACAGCCACATTTGTAAAATGAAAGCTGGGGCGTTTGGGCAAATACTCAGCTTCCTTCACCACCCCATACCACCCTCCCTTTTAGCCACACTTGTGGCTTTCTTTCTATGGGGTAGGGAAGGGGTAGGCTGACTCCTTTAACAGGGATCAGAGACCCTGTTAAACTGACTGATCTTTCCTTTTTTTTAGCAATTTTTTGGGGGGAGGGGACTGATAAGGGTTGGGGGATCCCCAACAAGGGGGGGGGCACGGATTATAGTCGTTACTGAAAGAAAAGGGAAAAAAGAGGCAGTTGCTGGTTTGGGGGTATAGCCAGTCGGTTCATGATTCCCATGATGTTTGGAATATCGTAGCTTCTGAGAAACTGCTAGTTGAGGAGAAAGGAGCAAGGTTTATCCTGACTGCTAGGAGTCTAGGCGGGAGTGGGGTGGAGGGTGGCTAGCTGGCGCACAAGTCTGAGTCCCCTTCCACAGTACTCCCTTGGGGACCCCCGGAGGGTGGGATCTCCCTGCCCTCCCAGCATCCCCTCTCCTAGCCTAGATGTGCCCTGCAACTAACTTGGGCCACCCTCACCTGTGCAGTTCCCCCTCACACAATTCATCCTCCAGGATCCCACTGACAAATAAACCACCCCCAAGACCTCTGCTCTTCCTGACCCACCAGATTCTGGCAAATCTCTGCCCTTCTTTGTGCCTCAGTTTCCCTACATTTTTAGCAAAGGGGACCCAGAAGACAGCCGAGGCGATAATCTAGACAGGAAAGGGGTAGGGAGGTGGGGGAACTGGGCAAAGCTGTGAGGAGATGGTGGACCCCAGACCCACGTTTTGCCTGCACGGGATGGGAGGAAGGTTGGGGACCATCACTCCAGGTATTGGAGAGCAAGCGCCCGGGGATCGCTCCACCCGAAGCTAGGAGGAGCCGCGGACCCACACTGGACGGCCTCCACGCTCTCGCCCCACGTTTTGACCCCGGCCCCCAGGGTGCAGAGAGCGTGGGAATCCCC
Source organism: Myrmecophaga tridactyla (assembly GCA_004026745.1). Classification (NCBI taxonomy): domain Eukaryota; kingdom Metazoa; phylum Chordata; class Mammalia; order Pilosa; family Myrmecophagidae; genus Myrmecophaga; species Myrmecophaga tridactyla. The sequence goes on from PVIY010018065.1 coordinate 34,703, forward strand.
GGTCGGAATCCTCGGATGGCTTCTAGTGCGTGCGCGGGGAGCCGAGCCCGGCCCGGTGAGATGGCGCGGAGCGGGCCCCAGCGGGCGGGCTGGGCTGGGAGAGGGTTTCCTTCCTCTCGCTGCTGGTCCAGGCCCTCGCCTCCCGCCAGAGGCCTTTCCCTCGGGTACTATTTATTTCCCTGAAGGGCATTCTTCTCGCCAAGTTTCCTTTCCGAGCCCCCTGGTTTCCCCCGGAAGCACCGACCCTCGGCCCAGCCGCAGCCTCCCTCGGCTCACTGCGGAAACCGGCTCTCCCCGGGCGGGCCCCGGCGGCTTCCGAGGACCCGCGCAGTCACTTCGCCTCGGAGGACCCGGGCAGCTCAGCAGCGACAGATACGCTTCAACGTGAAAATAAACGATTAGAGCGCAGCTTAGTTTTTGCTTTGAATGGTGCAAATAATTTCACCTCTTTGTTTTTCAGGCGGAGGTCTCAGCTATCGAGACCTGGTTTGGGAATTAAAAAGAGCTAGTTCCTATTTTTCCCCTAATAAATCTTTTTTTTCCCTCGGATTTAAGCAGTTTAAGAAACTGCTTTGCCATCGTTTTCGTTGAGTTAAGCTCTGCAAATTCGCCCCAGGAAACAAACAAACTTTGCTTTTGTTACTTATAAACGAATTACTAAGTAGTCAGGGGTCCGATTTTTATTTCTAATTATCTGAGAAAAGCCTACATTTTAATTAAAAAGATTGTATAGACCAGACCTTAATAAGCTGACATGTAATTATTTTTTAATTTTTCTATACTTTAAAAATTGTCCATAATAAACCAACATAAGCTATATGGCACAAATTAAACACTATTAAAATAATAATTTCCAAATTTTCAATCTATATTTTTAAAAAGTAGGTAATGTATGTTAAAGGTAAGAATTCAAAGGTTACAAAAGGAGGATATACATTGAATAGAAAAGTAATTCTTCCTTTTACCCTTTCCCCAATTTCCCTTTTAGAAGCAATCACTGTTCCTAGAGTCCTCTGTATCCTTACAGAGGTGTATATAAATATATCTTTTTGACACAAATAGCAGCATACCATATACACAGCTTTATATTTTGCCTTTTATAAAAATAACACGCTGTAATGATGGCTCTAGATCTGTACTACTGTCTCTTTTTTAATGGCTGTAGAGTATTTGTATGACTGTACTATAATGTATTTAACCAGGTGGCTATTGATGCATATAGAGTTTCTATTTTTCTTTCAATTGCAAACAATTTACACTACATGCAAGTACGCAAGTATATCTGTATGATATATTTTTAGAAATGGGCTATATCAAGTAATTTGTGCATGTAAAAGTTTTCAGAGATTACACTGATTTTCATAAGTTTAAAACAACTTCTAAAAAAAGACAAGAATAATTAAATAAGGGGTTTAGCGGTATGAGATATTTCCGGTGTTCTTTTTTACTTTTTTTTTTTTACTTTTTTTATTTTTATTTTTGGAGTAATGAAAATGCTTAAAAATAAACTGTGATGAATACAAGGCTACATGATGATACCATGAACCACTGATTGTACACTTTGGATGAATCTATGGTATGTGAATATATATCTCAATAAAATTGCATTTTTAAAGCAACTTATGCATCCTCTTTTAGAGAACCCTCTGTTTATGTCTTTCCATTTCTTTCTTTCTTTGCTGATCTATTTTCTTACTAATGTGTTTCCCCTGATACTTTACTAAAATGTGAGCTTGTGGTTTTTGTTTTGTTAATAAAGGATGTTAACAAATGAAGGATGTAAAATTTGCCCATCTCGTGTATTGGGGTTTCCCAACAGGTGTTTCCTGGAGGTGGAGGGCAGATTAGAGGAAATATGGAATTTGGACTGATCATTGCCCACTCAGAATTTCTTCCGTAGAATTCCATCTTTATTTGGAAGTGAGGAGAGGTTTTTGGTTTTTTTTTTTCCCTCACCCTTAATTATTTCCTCCTGTTCTCTTTTTAAACATAGAAGTCGTGGAGAAGTCCCACGTTGGACTGCACAACCCGAGCCCTGCGCCCCAGCGCCCATGGCAGCCGCCTTTCCTCTCAGCCTCAGCCAAGCCCAGGGCCAATCCCCTTCCCAGCTCCGGATGCCCCCAGGCCACCAGATGCTCACCCTAAGAGCCTTAAAAACCATTAGAAGAAAACTAGGAAGGTGTCTCAGATAAGGCGCCTCCAGACACCTGGCAGATGGGCTTTTGGAGCTGCCGCCTTCCACCCCGCAGAAGAATGACTGACTGAGGGTAGCCTCAGCCTCGGGCGCGCGGGGAACGGGGAGAAGGCAGCCGGGACCCCTCCGCTCCCCCGGGACCCAGTGATCGCCACGCGCTTATCTGTGTTCTCCAGCAGGATTCCCAGGAGTGGACCGCAAGGATCCAGATGAGGGAGGGAAGGTGGGCCAGGCTGCATTTGGGGGCGAGGTAGAAAATCGAGAACTTTTCCTTCGCGAGTCGGTGGGGTCGGAAGGGCCCGCAGAGGCCGCCTCGCGCTCTCCCGAGAGGCGCCCCATAAATCGCTGAGTCCCGGCGCTCAGCCGACTGTCCCCCATCCTGCCGCCAAAGCCCCAGGATGAGACTCCGGTTTCCGGGGTTGTTCGCAAACGCAGCCCTTTGCAACCGCAGCAGATTTTCCCCCTGACACTGTGGTCCGTGCTGTGCTGGGGGTTTGTTCCTTAGCCTCGCGTCCCCTCCATTCTCAGGGATTCTTTGGAAGACAGAATGGTTTGCGTCCATTGATCATACCTGGGGCACAGACAAGAAACTGGAGAAAAAACGAAGGCTGGTCTTTAGAGGAAAGGTCAAGAGAGAAATCTGGCCTTGAGGAGTTCTCATTAGCAGCTGGGTCTCCCTCAAGAGGGGAAAGGAAATCACTAACATTTACTGAGCGCTGAGTGCCAGCCAGGGATTTACTAACAACTTCCAAACTGGGGGAACTTCAAAACGAGTCAAACGCTCCTCTGCCACGTTTGAGGGTTTAAAGCCAAATATACCTTTTAAAAGATTTTGTTACTAATTTTTAGCCCGTCAGAATTGTTGGAAGTGAGTTGTGGATTTGATAAATGGAATTTTAAAGTTTTTAAAAACTATTCTTATTCAGATAGTGACTCATTATCTATTTCTTTTCGCCAAAGGATCTCTCCCAGGAGAAGTCTGAGGGGCTTTCTTAGTTGATTCCTGACCAAATCACATTAAACTTTTGAATTGCATTATAGGGTTATTTCAGGTAAGAAAATGTTTCTCCAATTTATCCAAAAAATTCCTTGAAGTAATGTAAGCTGCACACTTGGGCTTAAGATCTCTGCTTCTGTCTAGAAAGGGAGGTGGCCTCTCCAGGAAGAAAAGTCCTCCCCACTGGGGACTTTCCTGCCTTGTCCTGGAATTTTGTCCCCCGCCCGCTGCCAGACTCTGCCTCTGTGGGATCATGTTGCCTTCTAGGGATCATTCAAAAAGCTTCTGTTTTTTTGAGGGGAAGAGTGAGCTGGGGAAGGAACGATGCTGCTGGCAGCAGTGGGCGCCCCTGAAGCAAGCAGCTGCTCAGGAAGAGTCCAGATGTCTAATGGCAGCTCTCTCCACCCTAGACAAATGGCTTGTGGACCTGGGGCCATGTCCCACACAGGCTTTGTGTGCATTCCGTGGTACCAGGTGAAAAACATGATCATCCTGAAGTCTCCCAGCAACCGGTTGTTTCAGTGTAGACACTGTCTCCTCTCAGTCTGATCCCCATTTGTGAATAAGGTCTAAAGGACTAAAGGGTAATAGGAAGTTGAGAACATTATTTGCATACAACCCTATTCCCTCCTTCCCCATATTCAGGGTTGAACTGAGAGGGGTTTTAAGCTTCGATTTCGGAAATCTTTGTTTACATTCTCTGATGTAAACTTCCACCTTGCTGTCTTAGTTTTTATTATTTCCTGGAGCTTCTATGAAGGGATGTCTACGTGGCAAAGCAGTAGCGGGGAAGTGGAAAGCTGAGGAGACTGTTTTTTAGACCAAATCAGGTGTCACAGAAAATAGAGTTGGTTCCCATCCAGAACAGTGAAGACTGGAGAGGGGGGTTAGCAAAAAAGCCAAGTGTGTGGCCTGCGGAGACCCAGGTCCCGGGGGAAGTGCGGGCACACCCTGAGGCGACCCTCCCAGACGGAGGTCGGGGAAAGGACAGGCAGGGAAGTACAGAAAGGCAAAGAAGTTAACGATGTTTGGCCGTCTGGGGGCTTATCAGTGCGTCGGGGTCAGGCAGGGGCCCAGCCGCCGCACTGGGGCAGGCGCAGCCGTGGGTGGGGCCGCGTAGGTGGGGGACAGGGCTGCTGGGGGCTTGGCCCGCCCACTGGCCCAACCTGGGACCACTTGGCGGCTGGGCTCCGCAACCTGCCCCTTCGGAGTCCCCAAGGGAAGGAAGAGAATGGCTGGTGAAATATTAACCCCCCCTCGGAGCTCCGCAGGGGGCGGTCGTTGGAGGACAGGGATGGGAAAAGGGGTAGGCTGGGCCCCCTTCTTCCTTCCATCCTTGGATTCATTTCCCCAAGCCCCTGGAACGCGCAACCCCCTGACGGGCCGGACGGTGCAAGTCCTCGCCTTTCGTCTGCCTCGGGGCTCACAGTCCAGGAGGGTGAAGAGGAGTCACGCAGTGGGGGGCGGGGTGGGGGCGGGGAGCGTGAACCTCCCATCAGGCGGCAGGAAATGCCCCAGGCAGGTTCACGCAAGTCTTGCAGTTGATGGGGGAGGTGGGAGCGAGTTATCGGGAAGCACCCTCCCCACCGCGCGGAACCGTAATCCTTGGCAGTGGTAGGGGCAGCGCCCAGGGGCCCCTCCGAGTTCTCCCACGGTTTCGCGAGCACCCGGGCCGGGGCAGCGCGTTTGGAGGTGTCGGGTCGCGGAAGGGGTGGCTGGGAGGCTGGGGAGTCGCGGTGGCGTGTACTGGCCGAGCGAGGTGGGAGTTCCAAGCCTCGCTCTCCTCCCTCTCGGCCCGGCTCGGCGCCGCTGGGTGGGGGCCCGGCGCGGGTGCCTCTCGGCGGTGAATCCCGCTTCTGACCCAGCGCCATCCCGGCCTCGCTCCCGAGGGTAAACATCCTCTGCCCTTTGGAAACTGGTGGGACGAGAAAGGCGAGGGGGTGGCAGGGAAAGGGAGGGAGAAAGGCAGGCCAAGAGGGGATTCTGAAATTCTCCCTCTCTCCTGCCAGGAAATCGACGGTGACTTTCCTTGGGCGCAGCCGCGCTGTGTTCCCGAGACGGACAAAAGCGCATCCCACGGGGCGCTGCTTCTCTCGGCGTAGAGCAGGAACCGTTCACTCGGGCCTCGGAAATGCTCTGAGCCTTGGGGAGGGAGGGAGGGAAAGGGCCGGTTCGCCTTTGCTCAGAATCACTCAAAAGACGTTTCTCTGCAGGGAGACGGGGTATCCGTGAAGGGAGAAGGGAGGGCACGTGGAGGAGACTTTTCCGAATAAAGGAGCTGAAATTCTCATTCCTTTGGGAGAGACTTTAGCCAAACTGCGAGAAGAACATGAAAACTGTGCAATCATTTTAAATGCTGAAGATGATGTGGAGGAGCCTCTTTTTTATCCGTTATTAAAAACTAATAATTCAAAGTTATTCTTGGGCCGTGGGCTGAGAAGAGCGAAGCTGTGGGGTCAGACAGACAAACAACTGCCCCCTAAGACACACCCCACCAGCTTCAGACCATGGACAAGTGTCTTCAACTCCCTGATCCTGATGGTAATTTCCTAACCTGTTAAATAGGGATAATAATGACAGTCACAGAGTCGATGGGGGAAATCAAACCAATGCAGGATGTGCCTAGCACAGCATAGCACAGCACCGCACCGAGTGGCCAGCAAAGATGTCCCACAGCCCCAGCTCCCTCTCGCTCGTGTTTTCCAGAAAAACCCTGCGTCATTTGCTTACTGCTCGGTTCTAGCCAAGTGACTCTAGAGACTAATAAAGTCATAACCAGCTCCATTCTTCTCAGCACAGGCCGCTGAGCAGAGAGAGTGAAAGAGGACGAGAGAGAATGAAAGGAATGGAAAGAGAGAAAGAAAAAGAGTGAGGAAAAGAGAAAGAAAAGGGGTGAAAGTGAGAGAAAGAAACAGAGAATGAGAGAAAAGAGCAAGAGAGCTAATGAAAGAAAGGATGGAAGGAAAAAAGGAAGGACGTTGGTTCAGCCCTCCAGAGGTCCAAAGTGTCTGAAAAGACCAAGATGCTAGTAAATCGCTTAAGTTTCTATGGGCAGCGACAGTCCTAACAGACTGTGTTTTCAGCACGCCTTTTACGTTGCAGATGAAAGCAATTCAGAAGACAGCAGCCTGGGGGAACGCTCTCCCTCGGTTTGGGACCTCAGAAGACTTCCTTTCAGCTGGTCTCCGGACTAGCTCTATGCCATGGACGTCCCTGAGCCCCAGTTTCCTACGCTGTAAAACTGGAGTAAGCCCCCTGCACACCCTGTCTTCCTTGGGAGTCATCTTGGGAGCAACAACAGAATGGAGGCGAGCACGCTGCAACGCGCAGCTCTGCTCCCGTAGCGGCCTTACGCTGGTTTCCACACGAGAAACGAATTCTGTGTGCGCAGTTCAAATCCAGACCACGGTGGTCCGGGAAGGACTGCGCGGAGGTCCCGCGCGGCCTCGGAGTCGGGTGCCGTGTTCAGTGTTGCCTCCATGGCCTCTCGGGTCCAGTTTTCTCATACCTTACTGTGGAAAATACCCTGCTCGTAACGTGGTTTTCAGGATAATAATGCTTGTAAAGCGCTTTGCACCAGGTCCTGGCACATAATAGGTGCTAAATAAGCAGGAATGCTGCGTATCTGTAAGGCGAAACCAAAGGAAGCCTGATTTCACGCTCCCTCGTGCACTGACTTCACGTCTCCCGGCTTTAGGGTGTCGGAGAGGAAACCGCTCAGGCCAAGCGGACGGAGGAGCGGGAGGAGAACGCTCGGCTGCAGCTGTCGGGCCCTGTGCTGAGCTTTTCTAAGGACAGCTCACGTGCAGCTCCCCCAACCTCTGACCTAGTTCTTCCGGCTTGGAATGTATCCCCCTCCAACCCCTCTAGGACGAAGGCCCTGCTTCTCTGCGGTCCTTGAAGGACATGGATGGGAAAAGGGGTAGGCGGCGGCCCCTTCTTCACTCCATCCTTGGGTTGGCCCCTGGGCCCGGCGCCGGGACTGGGACGCGTTCCGGCGGGAGAACGCGTGTGGGTGGCTGCAGACCGCGGGCCATGCCCGCGAGGCACCGTGCAGGAGAAGCGCCTGGAGGGTGTGGGGGCGGGGGCGGATAGCCGCCCACCAGGAATCTTTGTCCACCAAACAGGGCGGGACAGGGCGGGAGAGCTCCGAGTCTCCCGCTCTCCTTCGGATCGCCTGGAATAACAACGAGGGCCTGGGCGCTGGGGAATGGGTTTTTCTTCTCCGCGGGTCCTAGTCTTCAATTCCGGGCAAATTGTCCGGGATGCGTCCTGCAGCGCGCACCCTCTCCAATAGCCACCATAGCCTCGCACCCGCCTGACTCTCTCCCCCGGGACCCCTAGCTCCACCTGCTCTCCAAGTCGTTCCTCCAGAAATTGGGGAACAGAGGACGGGCTCCAATCACGCCCTTTACCTCATCTCCGGGCCCTTTCTGGTGAAAGGCAGCATTTCCTTGCAGGGTACCCAGACGCAGAGCAAATGAAAATGCTAAGAAAAATAACTGGCTAATTGGATCACGCAATGAACTATTCCTCTTTCCTTCTCCTGTGCTCCCATCCCCTTAAATAGGCAAGTTGGAAATTATTTCAAATAATCAGGAAGTCTTTTACTGAGTAATGGGGACCCAGATGGGGATACTGAATCCACAGCTGGTTTTATTTCTCTCAATACACTCCAGTCTTCCATCAGGTATGAATATAGCTACTGTGCATCTCTCCATGAAAGATCATAAATTTCCCAACCAGACGGCAAGGGGCATAAATTTTCATAGGTACACTGGGCCCCAGAGGCACCAAGAGGCTGAAGGTCTTAAGGGGGACTATTCAGGCTATGTCCAAACACAGGCAAATCATGACAGGAAAACTGGACGGCTCAATTTAAATTTTTCACATTTAAATTTAAAAAGTTGCAAAATATCTAGATATTTCAGAAAATTTGTAAGCATTTCCATCTCACCAGACCCCTATTTGTGTTGGTGGGTGTGAATAAGGGATGTCAACTAGCTGTTTCCTGGTTTAAAACCAAAATAAAATCCCCTCCATCTGAGCTTCACTTCTCAGCTATGAAGTGGGTGGAATTCAAGCCCTGTGTAGCCTGGGGTCTCTGCCTGGGAAGGGACTGTAGGAATTGTTGTGGAGAGTCTGCAGTGGAGAAGTGGAAAGGTGAAGGGAAAAAGAAACGCAGCTGGCTCTGAGTAAGAGACCCCGAGACTAAGGCATGGCTTTGTGTCCTTGATGTCTCCATGCTCAGTTTCTTCACTGTAAGATGATAATACTGATCTTGCAGGGCTGCTGTTGGGAAAAACCCAAATGACACCTGTGAAATGCTTTGTATATACTTCATCATTATCAGCCTTTCCTTCGCCCGGATCAAAGTGAAAGGGCCTTGCATGGAGACCATGGCAGGGCGGGTAGGAGTCCAGCTTGGGCCCCAGCCCCAGCATGGGAATGAGCATCCCCATGGCTGCTTGATTACCTGACACAGAGACTCAGCCTCATCCTCTGCCAGATCCAAGAAGCAGTGAGAGTCCGTGGCAGTGGGCCTGCCTCGGCCTTTGTTTGCTTTGGCTACACTGTGAGGTCCTCGCTGGCTTTGCCAACAGGATTTCAGTGTTTGCTCACTCTCCTGGTACGGCTGCTTAGGTAATGGGCCTTCTGCTCCAGATTATCATACCTACTAATCTCCCACTGGGGCTCCCAGCAAGAGGGATCTGTCTCAGAGCTCTGCCACCGTCCTGCTGCTTCTGCCCCTTTCTCAGATGGATGGGTCCCTTTTTATTATCATTGTTATCACCAGACCCCTAAGCTTGGCAGAGTAGGGTGATGGAGGGACATCACAGTCTTTTCCTTTAAAATGGCTGCTGCCCAAGAAGTACATACTCAAGGACAAAAAGCAACCAGGAAGTAAGCCAGAAAGAGCAACCAGGGACCCAGAAAAACTGCGCACTAATTTAAAGGACTTGCTTTGTTTTCCCACCTTCCTTTCCTCATGCTTTCTGAGGACAGTAGATGTTGGGGAGTGAAGGGGAAGAAGGGAGCATCCTTGTTGAAAGTCACTGCAGACCAGCCAGAGTCCATGATTGGATTGGGAGAGTTATGGCAGAAACATGAACAGCAGGTGCCTGATGGAAAGAACATTGCTAAGATCATTCCCCCCCCAATCCCAAAGAGAGTTCCCGGGGACCCCAGCCATCTCCCCAGCACACAGCGTGTATTCAGGAGACATGAAATACCCTCCAAGTATTTCATGGGGTATTTCATGACACATTGCCTGCTTGGCTTTCCTCGGTTGCTAGTTAATAACTTAGAGTCATGGCTGGAGAATGCAAAATAATTGAAAGCAATGCCTAGTAAATTGCAGTTTCAAGGTCTTCATTGCTTTCCTAACAATTTGCAAAATGCTTTTTATTGCTTCTTTTAGATTCCTAGAGTTGAAATGACACTGCGTGCTGTAATTAAGCTAAGTGACATGCCAGCTGTAAAGACAAGGGTTGTGAATGATTATATTCAACTCATATGATCATCAGTACTGGAGGTGGGGGACGGATGCTTGGAACAGCTGCTGATCTGCCTGACTTACACTCCTTGCCAGGGTGGAAGGAAAACTGGAGTCTGAAAGGCTCTTTAAGTCTAGCAAGCGTTACTGGGCCTATCTGTTGTGGGTTAGGGGCCATCCAGGGTGGAATGACCCAGATGAGTGGCTCCCAAACCTGGCTGTGCATCAGAATTCCCTGAGGGAACTTTTTAAACGCAGGTACCCTCTTTCAAGTTTGATCATTTTGTCTAGAAGGGACCACACATGTTTTAAGCTGCCCAAGTAGTTCTGAGTCTGGGTATCAGAGAACCTGCCCCACCCAAATGGGATATTTTTAGGAACTTGGTCTTCAGGAAAATCATCTATCCATTTAGAAAAGTTTCCTTCAGTGTTGCTGTTTTAAATGGTCTAGGTCCATGCTCATTCAACTCTCCAAAATCCCTTCTGATATTTCTAGTTTCTTTCAGAGGACTCAGTTCTTTTGGAGCTATCTTTGTTACTTTCTTTTCCTTCTTCCTTACGTGCCTTTGGCTGCTATGTCCTGGCTTTTTAGTATTTCTCTCACCTTTTCACTCCCCTAGCCAGCATTGTTATAGATGCTGCAAAGTCTTGAGAGCTGGAGGACCATAAAAGTCTTCCAACTGCTTTTCCTACCTTCAGCTTTCAGTCCCTCCCCTTGTCAACCTCTATTCCACCATCTACTACCAGGGACATCTTTCTAACACTAAATAAAATCTCTTTCCCATTCAAACAGCTTAAGTGGCTTCCTACTGCCTTGAATTAGGTAAAAACTTCTCAGGAAATAATTTTAGACCTGCTACAACATTAATTCATTCAGCAAACATTTACTGAATGCCCTACTATGACTTAGGTACTAGGCCAAAAGCAGGGAATATAAAGTTGCAAAGACATGATGCATTCTAGTGGAGTGGAGAGACAGCCTCAAAAGCAAGCTCACTATCATGATGAGTGCAATAATGATGCTATAAACAAAGGGCACCTCTGGGTCTCCAACATGGTCTCTAAATTGTGTGTCCACCTTTATCTCCCAGTTTTCCTTTCCAATCGAGGAAAGGACACTATTTCTTGATTATAATCAAGGTAATTTTTTATCTTCTTTCAGGATTCTGCATACCTCGGTGTACAACTCATATCCGCTTATAAAAATCTTATTTATCCTTTTCTGCCACCTCAAGTATAACTTCCTCCAATGAAGCAGCCATGGTCCTTCCAACATTTCTTTCTCAGCTATTGATACTCTTTTTTAGTAACACCTAACTCAGGCTAGTTATCTGTGGACATGTCTTGTTTACTACATGGGGGCAGCAACTGCCACTAGCTTTTTTTGTTCTCTCTCAAGCATTCAACAGTTGCTTTACATAGCCCTATGAGTGAATAGTCAGGAGTCAGGGTGGAGCCAGGAAGGCAGCCTGCCATTTTGCCTTCCATTGGATCACCCAGAGTTTCAATGACTCTAGGCAGTACTGGCTACATAATTTGCAGGGCCCAGTGCAAAATTAGAGTGAAGGGTCCCTTGTTCAACAATTACTAAGAATTTCAAGATGATATCAGCAGCACATTCAACCTAATCAGGGGCCAGACTAAGCATGGGGCCCTGTGCAGCTGCACAGGTAGTATGCCAATGCTGCTGGCCCTATTTTTAGGAAAAGAGGTCCTGGCACCAAACTGCTCCTTTGAAAGATGAATAATTGTGACTTTACCTTATTGATACCTTCCTTTTTATCAGTTCAGGAAAGCTGGGGCTGGTATCTGAAGAAAAGGAGGAAGAGATTCAGAGCTTCCAGAGAGTCCATGATCTTTCTGGATGTCCCAGTTCCAAAAGTCTTACATCTTTTGCTTAGGCCAGGCAATGATCTATGGCAACCTGATAACCATCTCCAGGAAGAACTGGCCTTGGGTCAGTCTTATGCTGAGCCTTCTGAATAACATCAGGGAAAGGGCTGGCAAGTGGGGCTGAAGTGACAGTTCAGTTTAGTTGTCAGCTCTGTGGTAATCAGGGTAATCAACATTGTAAAGCAGGTGCTTGATTTCAGACCTCACCACTCCTCCAAAGTTCTCACAAGGAATGTAATTCAGGAGGAGCAAGTGAGGCAGAAGTCTTGACCATATTCCTGGAGAGAGCACAGAAAGTGATCTGGCAGATAGGGACGGGGTGAGCATCATCTCTGGAGTTTGGCCAGGCCCCAGGCTGGGCAGAAACAGACCCAACACAGACCTCTGGAGAGAGCCATCTCTACAAGGAGGGCTTACTGTAGACCAATCATCTTTGGAAATCCTTCAAATGTTCCTGATACATTTTCAGTCCACATAGAGCTTTCTTATTGAGGGGGTGCTTAGGAGAACTATTTTCCCCACTTCCCCCTCCCACTCTCATTCTGGATCAGGCTCCTACATCTGGCATCAAGCATGGTAATTTATTTTATTAATATACACCTGAGGGGGAGGTGCATCATTTTCACAGGTTGGTGGAAGAAACATCTACAGACTAGGTACTCTTGCCTCGTCTCTGTTTCTGGCCAGATTAAGCTGGGATGTTAAGGGAAGCAAGCAGGAAGATGTTTGAGCACTGAGGTTATAGAGCCTTGGGTTGGCCGGAATGGTCTTTAACTGATGGGGAAGTTACAACTGCCCCACTTCCCTTACGTGGGACTTGTGGTTGCCCATCACACTCAACCCTGCCACTGTCCATTATTTTTGGAGTTGAAGACCAACAAACACAAGCGCTGCTGGTGGGCTGAGGGCTTTGGACTCATCCTCCCCCACCCCACTCCCCAGCACACACACATTGCTCTGTCTCAGGGAATGTTCAGGATGGGGTGGCATGGGAGTCCCCATAGGAGTGCCACTGCTGGGCAACTGGGGTGTGTCCTGAGGCAGCACCACTTGACTCCCAGAAGTCATGGTTCCGTAGCCCTGTAAGCGAACTGGGCAGGCACAAGAGGCAAGGTCGTGGGTCTCACTGGTGCTAAAGGGAGGTATTTACAAGATCAGGATATCTCAAGGAGGAGATAAAACTTTCAGTTGATTCTATGGACATTGTAGACACCGTGGGAGTAAGAGGTAGAAGGGGGGAAACAGCAGCGATCCAGTCTGATCCTGAGGGAGAGAAAAACAATTTCTTAGGTTTTTCCTTTAAAATGGCTTCTAGAATATTAAAGTCAATTAATTAATTATCATAGTTCCTTATTGGTGAGTCAGAAAAGTGCTTGGGGGGTTGCCAGAAATTGATTTTAGTTATACAACATTTATTTTCTTTCAGCCTTACAGCCCCAAATATTTGATATGGGTCATTTAAGAGCAGTCGAGAGGCTGACTGAAGATAATATAAGGTAGGGTTAAGGACACAGTTTTGGTTAATTGTACAAATATAAGAACGTTCTTATATGAACTAGAACAAAGGTATATCACTATTATAAGGTGTTAATAATAGGGGGGTATGTGGGAAAATATACAACCAATGCAAACTATGGACAAAAAAACAAAAAGAGCATAGGTTTAGGAGCTCTTGCTATGTGTGAGCCCTTAGGAAAGTTACTTAATCTCTCTAAGCTTTGTTCTCCCTATTTGTAGAAAGAATAACCAACACGCAGGATTGCTTTGAGGATTGAGATAATGGATGCAAAGTTCTTGGTACATGTTCTAGTTTGCTAGCTGCCGGAATGCAATATACCAGAAACGGAATGGCTTTTAACAAGGGGAATTTAATGAGTTGCTAGTTTACAGTTCTAAGGCCGAGAAAATGTCCCAATTAAAACAAGTCTATGGAAGTGACCAATCGAAGGCATCCGGGGAAAGATACCTTGGTTCAAGAAGGCCGATGAAGTTCAGGGTTTC
>PVIY010018066.1:0-14060 GCA_004026745.1 Myrmecophaga tridactyla
AAATAAACAAAAGGCCATTTAATTATTACTACATTTGACATGTGAATGGCGAATTGTGCATGAACATGTTTGTCAAAACCTTGAAGCATCTTTGAAGGTGTCTTTGACTATATGTGTTTTATAGCTATTTGGGCATTAAGAAAGTGGGATGGCAGCTTTACCTCCTGAGGGCTTCTGGGCTGCTTTGGGGGAAAAAGCTGAGTCAGAAAGCAGCAGCTGAAAAAAGCTGTGGTGTCAAAAGAAGGTTGATGATGGACAAGCCTAAGAAAAGACGGCTTAAGGCACAGGCCGATGGTGTGCATTGCGTAGAAAAATCAGGGGCTCCTCCACTTTATACCAGTTGCACCGGCAGGGGCTGAAGGGGAGCACCTGCGGGGATTTAGAAGCATCCCCACCCAGCTCTAATCAGCCCAAGGTGCACAGTCCTCAACCCAACAACCCAGCTCAGGTGCAGATGCCTGGGAAACCCCTGGTGATGCCAGAAACCCTCATGAGGAGGGAGCCCCAGGTTCCAGTGGCTTCCTACTCCTGCTGCAGGTGATAAAGGACAGCAAGTGCTCTGAGTGTCAGCAAGCCAAATGGGGTCCGCCTGCACAGACCCCTCAGATCACATCCCATGGACACTTCTTCCTTTAAAACCATGTTGTCTGGAAGAGCTCAAGCATACAGATGAAAAAGAGAGCACCCTGTGATGATGCCTGTATGCCTCCACCCGGGCTTTTCAAGTCTCAATCTGCTACCACACCTCCCTGGAGCTCATTTTTTGTAAAGAATAAAACATCACTGATTCCGCTACCTCTCCATGTGGCGCCCCAGCCCCTTTCTTTCCCACCCGGCCCCAAGGTTCTTCTAGCATAAATTTGGTGTTTCTCCTTCACGTGCATGTTTTCATACATTTAATACATATTTATGCATCCATCAACAATAGGCGTTACTGCCTCCTAGGTGTTTGATCTTTCTATAAATATTATCATTCAGAACGCATCCTCCTCTAACTTGCTTTGTCAGCTCCACGTTGTTCGTGAAATTCATCCAAGTGGAAATATGTGGTTCCCGCCCATTCAATTTACCTTATGTCTCAAATTCCACTGGATTTTCATATATCCTCATAGCTTTTATCCTTTCTTCTGCGGATGGACATTTAAGTTACATCCAATTGTTCCTCTTTACAAACAATGCTGTAGTTAGTGTCCTCAAACACGTCCTAAGCTCCCATGGCAGTTGCACAGGGGCAAATTGACCCGTTAGGGAAATAAACTCATTGAGAGGGATACCGTTTAGATGAAGCCTCTACCTGGGTCTCAGACAAAGCACCCTGCTCAACATTTGGGCCCCGTGACTCACACCCCCATTCTCAGTCCCTTCTCCACTTATTCCACCTTTTCTCCCATTGATATAAGTACTGTATCAGTCAGGTTTTTGCTGCCATAATGCCGTGTAATAAACAATCCCAGATCTCAAAGGCAACAGCAAATATTCATTTCTCATTCATGCATCCACATGTGCGCTAGGCTTTGTTCTGTCCCAGCTTAGGTCGGGTTCCAATCCACTTCATGGGTCTTTTATTCCAAGATCCAGGCTGGAGGGGTGAGAGCTTTCAAGGATGTGCTCTTCTCCTGCCAAAAGGCTGGGAGTAAGAGGCCAAGCCAAAGCACATCGAAGCCCCTGGTCAGGCCTGGCGTACATTACATCCAGTCACGTTCCAGCAGCCAAAGCAAGTTAAATGGCTAAGCCCAAAGTCAGTGGAAAAACAAGCATGCTCCACCTTCAGCGATGCCATGGTCAGGGCAGGATGGAAGGAAGAATTGTATCGAGATGAAACCATCTGTGCTGGTTTGAATCTGTTATGTACCCCGAGAAAAGCCGTGTTCTTCTAACCCATTCTTGGGGGAGCAGACCTGATGTGGGTGGGACCTTTTGATTAGGTTGTTTTCATGGAGATGTGACCCACCCAATTCAAGGTGGGTCTTAATCCTCTTTCCTGGAGTCCTTTTTGAAAGCATAAAAAGGCAGTAAAAGCCAAAAGAGACAGAGATGTTTAGAGAGTTCAGAGACAGAAATTTCCTGGGGGGAAACAAACAGAAGCCCAGAGACATTTTGGAGAGAAGGACCAGCAGATGTCACCATGTGCCTTTCCGTGTGACAAAGGAACCCCAGATGCCAGCAGCCTTTCCCGAGAGCAGGTATCTTCCCCTTGATACCTTAATTTGGACACTTTCATGGCCTTAGAACTGTGAATTTCGAATCTAATAAATCCCCTTTATAAAAGCCCATCCATTTCCGATATATTGCATTCCAGCAGATTTAGCAAACTGAAACAACACCCACCACAGGTACTGAACTTTTCCCACTTCCTATCCTCCTCCCACCACCACACATACATGTGTACACACTCACACACATATGCACACTCCCATGCATGTCCCTACACACACGCACATGCTCACACATACATATACAGAGGTGCACATACATACTTATACACAGGTGCACACACCTATACACTGTCACATGCATACACACACGTACACACTTTTACTTGCACATACATTCACACATGCACATACCCACACACACTTTCAACCACAATCCTTTCTCACCTTTCCCCCCATTACCTACTGTCCACTTCCCCCACACCTACCAACTGTTTCCACAGCTGAATTGGACCAGCCAGACAATGATCGGTGATCACTGACAAATAAGGAGTACAAAAATGCCATCAGAAATGTCCCAACATGGAGGAAGCTGAACTTGCCAAAAACCTTCCCAGAAGATTAAAATAACCAATCGGAAATAACAATTGCTGGGATGGAGAGTGAGACCCCCAGGGACAAACTCAAGGTACAATTGAGAGGAATCCAGCTGCCCTTTCAGGAGGCAGGACATGGTTTACTGCAAAGTCTCTGTGCTAGGGAAGGAGGTTTGCACGATGAGCTGGGATGAATTGCCTGGTACAAGAAGAAGGCTCGAGTGGTACCAAGGCAGGAATTCCTTTCCACCGTCCCCACCCACTCAGTCTCTCCTTTAAATACAAGTTAACAAAAAAGCAAAGACTATCAGTTTGGGGGGGTTCCAAGTATTACTCTGCCTGGGACACCGATACATCCTTCCTTGACCTTGAGGACAGATTCTGGGACTCTGGTGCTTTTTTCAGGGTTAAGCCTTCCATTCTAGAAGGCAACCATGTCTCAATGAAGGATTGGCTAGGTGGGTGTTTGCTAACTGCTCCTCCAGCATCCATGCCCCCATTCTCCCAGTCTGTGGCCCCACTTCAGGCAATGGACACTTGGAAAATGCAGACAAGTGAGTGGGAGTGAAGCCACAGGGGCTGGGGTGAGGTGGGTGGGAGAGGAGCTCAGGCTCAGGACAGAGGCAGCCGTGCGGCCCGCAGACGGGAGTCTGCCTGTGGGTGAAGTCAGCGCCAGAAGGAGGAGAACCAATAGGTGAATCTTGGTGCCATCTGAGCCTGAGTGTAAGCCAGAACCACCCAGGAACTTCGTAGCAACATAAGCCAATACATTCCCTTTTACTCAAGCCTAAGGCTAAGACTGCCTCTTTATTGCTCACCACATTCAGAGGCCGAACCAATCCAACACCCAGGTCTTCCCAGGCTGGCTCTAGAGTAAAAGCGCTGTGTGTGGTGAGGAGCAGAGCCTCAGATTGGAAACTCTCGGGACCCTAAGTGGGTCCCCGCTACCGAGACCACACAGCCCTCGAAGGGGACCGCTCCCTTCCCAAAGCACTGAGCCGGGCGAAGACACAGAAGAAAGATGCCTGAGAGTTAAAGGAAAGTAGCGGTGAATCTTTGGGGGAGAATTATGAAGTCCCATGTGGATATCACCCTCAAAAGTTCTGGGTTGGGCAACACCAAGGGAGTGGGCAATTTCTCAAATGGTCATGGACACACGGCGATTTCGTACTGGAATGAAGATGAGACGGGGCCAAGTCGGGGCAGATAAAAGACACTGGGAGACCACCTGGGCAACTGCAAAGAGAACACCTTCAGGTTTGCTGAGAACCTCCATGAACACGGTCTGAGCTGCCTAATGGGCAATTGATTTGATTAAAAGGACTAGGGACAAGGTGGACAAATCAGCCACCCGGAGCCCTAGCCTGAATAAAAGTAGAACACGGCACCTGCTGCTAAGAATCCCATTCATTCCAAGTAGTTGAGACCTCCTGAAATAAACCGACTTTGCAATGTTGAGCCGTCGCTCGTGTTGTGGTGAGAGATGCGCCAATGTCAGTTTTAAAGGGCAAGCGGTTCTCTCTTCTGTTGGCAACCGAATTAAAATACCAGAGAGGACATCCCCTTTAAGCATTTAGCTTCACGTAACAAATATTTATTGAATGCCCAATATTTGCAAATACCCCTCTTGCCTGATGATTTGGAACACGAGTTATTTACTGAGAATTTGAATGGGGTATGTCTCGCACAAGACGTGCCATGTGAGCTACAAATTCCACCCTGAAATTCCACTAAGCTGCCACTTCCATGCACAAAGAGTTATGACAGCTGTGTGAGAGCTCGTAGGTTTTCCCATTTAGCTTGTTAATGAGTAAAAGGCTGGGTGGCTGGAGCACACCTAGGGAATATGATTTGTTTAATTAAATGATAAGAGAATGACATCAAAATCGATCCATTTTAAAAGCCAGAGGCACCCAAATTCTGTATAGGTCATTTATGCTCTGGATTAGCATGCTCCCAAATAATAAACCGAATAGCCATCTTTCAATGTACCCTGGCCTCTTCATTTCATTCTGGCTTGGAAAAACGGGAGCCATTAGCTGCATTATTCAGGGTGAAGAAATCAATAACGAGCCAATTATTAATAGGCACACACTATTAAGCAGACTTAAAAATTACAGGAGGGCTTTCGGAGAATGATTGCTATGTTCCTTAGAGCAATGGCCATTCAATTCTAGCTTTCAATTCCTTATAGCATAGTCACCAAGATTTATGGGGCTTTTGTAACATCTAATTGGGATCGGGAACAAAACCCTTGCTTTCACTCTGTGAGTGCTTTAGCCACCCATCAACTCCAGATGAAAAGGACAGAAAAAAATAAAATCTTAGAAATCATGGGGAGGGGACCTCAGGGTGATTGAAAGCTTCACCTATGCATGCATCGCCTTATTTACGTCTCACAATCTACATTTTGTCATCTCCACCTCCTGTAGGCTCAGAAAGTCTTGAAACCAAGGGTCAGAAAGGTGAGCTAACTTGACCAGAGTCACTCAGCTGAAGAGCAGTGGAACTGAGACTCAAACAGACGTCTGATTGTTAAGGCCACTCCTATTCTACCAGGTTTTATTTCAGGTTCTCTTCAAGCCCCGTTGGTTTAGTGATGTCAATACAATGCTCCCAGAGTGGAAGGAGCAACATCATACTCAGTAATTGTATGATCTGCCAGTCAAGAACAACTGCCTCTCCATCGGCACCACCCACAATGCCTTGCTGAGCATGGCCAACGATGCACTTACTCTAGGCCACCACATGCCATCGTTGGTCCAGAGGTATCAATAATTCCCACCACTTTCCATATGGATTCTTCAGCTAGTCTCTTTCATCCTATATTTGTACGGATTGGATTGGTGGGATGTGGGCATGGCGGGGGTGGGGTGGAGGGAGGATGTGGTGCTTAGCATTCACCCTTCTTTAATTTACTTGAGTTGGTCTCCAATAATCATTCCAACCTTTTAAAATGTTTTTGAATCTTAATGTCATCATTTAGTGTAAGAGTCATCGCTTTGAGCTCTATCCCATTTTCAACTCTAATAAATAAATCTTCTATTTTGTCTGAGATGTGTGCACAAATGGAAGTGAACTGTCAGTTCTAGAAGAACATCTTCTCTTCAAAGTGCCAACAGCCAGTGAAGATGTGCAAAGTCCTGCTGAAGTCCTTTTACTCCTTCCTGCCCAGTCAATAATAGTGCAAAGCTCCCATCCACCTAAAGTACAAAGGTCCTCCTTGTAGCTTGTACTATAATTCTTCTCCCCTCTGGGTCCCCAACATCTGACCTGCACAAGTGTGCATGCAAATGTTTGTTGAATGAATGAGGGGATGAAGGAATGATACTATGCTGTCACTCCTCAACCTCTGCCCATGCCAAACATCCCAACATGGAACCAATTCTGTTGAGTTTTTAGAGTGCTGGTTCTGGTCTGGGAATTTGACACCCTCTTTGGAAGCTAGCTGCGGGGAGGAGTTCTGGTTGTCACAATAGCGGGGATGGGCGAGTGGTCTTCCGAGGGAAGTTAGACATTCTTCAATGTGCAGAAATGTTGCAATCAAGAAAAAAATGGTTGCTGTCCTTCTGTTATCTCCATGTTACGTATAAGCATAAGACATCTCTTACATGGTTTTAATAGATTTAAAATATACTAGTTTGTATTTTCATGAGTATGAGTACAAAAGTGATCAAAAAAAGCCATGGCTTTGTTCATGGTCCTTATGGTCTGGTCAAGGAATTAAGGGTGTAAGAGAGAAAAAGAGGAACTCTGCCACCTCACCTGGAAAGAGGAAGTCTTCCTTGAGGAAGTAATCTTGGAGCCAGGAGGGCAAGAAGGCATTAACCAGGTGAACAGGGAAAGGGGGAGTGTTTCAGGAAGAGGGAAAAGTGCATGCAAAGACCGTGGCAAGCAGTGTAAATGCGACCGCTACTTTTTCTTTCTATTCTGCCTTATAGTGTTGCTAATTTCTTTTCTTGTCTGACCCCCACATTGCATTGGAATCTTCTTGAAGGCCAAGCCCATGTCTCACCCATCATTGAACGCTCCTAGTACCTGCCACACTACCAGAAACCCAATACCCACTTATTGATTTGAGGTCAGGCAATTATACTATAAAAACTACTCCTGATCAGAGGGGAATGGGCAGTGGTGGAGGTTCCTGGGTACCCTGTCCATAATCTACTGCTTCTTTAGTTTGATGAATCATTTCCTTTCTTCAAATCTCAGTTTCCCCTTCTACAAAATGCAAGTCTTAGATCAGCTAATCAGGGAGGCCCCTTCCTGCAGTAGTAAATAGAACCTCCTTGTCTAGCCTTACCTGAGACATACAAATCCAGGCCCCAATTAAGCATTAACTTGACATTTAGGGACACAGATTTTAATACAAATTGGATGACTTGCACCAGACGTAGTGCACCATTTTGAATCAGGAACTAGCCATTTGGGAGGCAGAGATGAGAAAGAGGAAATACAACCAGCTACCAAAGGCTGTCTTCTCTGCTCATGATTAGCCCTGAGGATTTGTAGGAAAGAGAGTCTTCATTCTTTTGGAGGGCAAGTACTATTTGTTTCTTATTCCCAAGAAGGAAACTGAAGGGCTTGTGGAGGCTCAGAAAGAACTGATAAGGGACCAGGAAAATGTTCTGGGGGTTCTTTGTACTACCGTATGTATGGCCTTTCAAATGCTTGTCTTTATAGATCTGATCATAAATAGAATGCCTTTCCAGATATCTCTGCATTAATTACCATCACTGGAGACACATTATCCATATATTTCCAATATTTATTCAGAACCTTTTAGATTCAACAATAGGAGAAAAATACATTGTCGGGACAGAATTATCTCCCAGCCCTGAAACATCATGGTTGCCTCTGTTATCACCATCATCATCTTCTCTGTTCCTGGGAGAGGGATTTGAACCATTCCCTGAACAATTCAACTGATCATTCAGTTGACCATTGAAGAATTCTGAATTTATAAAATTCTCATGACAAATGCTGGGAGTAAGAAAGTCTTTTACTTGGTGAGTCCCTTTCCTGTTTGGGTTTTGATCTTCATGCCAGTTTGAAAGGATGTATGTACCCTAGAAAAGCCATGTTTTAATCCTAATCCCAATTTGTAAAAAGCAGCCATTTCTTCTAATCCCTATTCAGTACTATATGGTTGAAACTGTAATTAGGTCATCTCCCTGGAGAGGAGAGGAATTAAGACATTCCCAGATAAACAAGAGCTGAGGGATCATCACCAATAGACTGGCGCTATAAGAAATGCTAAAAGGCGTTCTTCAGGTCAGAAGGAAAGGACAATAGACAATTGACTGAAGCCACATGAAGAAATAAAGATCTCTGGTAGAGATAATGACATGGGTAAGTAGAAATACCAGCATCCTTGTGTTTTTTATTTGTAACTCTACTTTTTACTTCCTATAAGACCTAAAAGGCAAATTCATAAAGTGTAATGAGAAATCAATGGTTTAGGACATACAAGATATAAATACGCCATTTGTGACAAGAACTACATAAGGGAAGGACATAGTAGTATAGGAATACAGTCTATGTACACTATTGAAGTTGTTTAAGTTAGAATCAAAGCCGATAAGATACTTATAAATTTAAGCCCCATAGTAACCACAAAGAAAATATCAGAAAATATGCAGACCCAATAGATCTTTCCCCTAGAATTCTGACTGCAGAAGTTCAGTGTGACTATGCATGAGGACCTAAACAGGGGTATCTGGGGGGAGCAGTCTCATCCCATAAGGGGTGGACAGATGGTAAGGAGGAAAGAACGTGAACTTAGGAAAGGGTTGCCAGATAAAAGCCGGGGTGCACAGTTAAATTTCAATCTCAGGTGAACAATGAATGCTTTTTTAATACAAGAATGTCCCAAATATTGCAATATTATTCAGCTGAAATTCACATTTAACCCAGGGTCCTGTATCTGTATTTGCTAATGCTGGCAACCCTGGCCTAGGAGTGCTGTTATCTATGTGTGATCTTGGGTGCTGTCCTGTGTGCTCTGGGTACAGGTGGCTGGCACCTGGAGGTTGCATTTCCTGGGCTTTCATGCAAGGCGGAGGAAGTGATGGGAGGGCAGGAGGAAAGGGGAAGCCGGAGTGTTTCTGTGCCTCCATCTCTGAGCATGGCTGCCTCTCCTCCAGGGTTCCACCTTCCAAAGGACAGCCACCATGGATTCAAGGCTCCAAAGGCACATGCTCAGAGAGAAAGAGAGAAGAGAAGGGGAGTGGCTGGGGGAAATGAGAAGAGAAAGAGGCAGCAGCTGTATTGCCTTTTATGAGGCATAGTGACACTCCCGCTGTATGCTATAAATTAGGAGAGTCTCTAAGCCTAGCGCCCCTTAAGGAAAGGGAATTAGACTCCACCTTTTGTGGGAAGTGTGGCAAGGAATTTGTAGCAGATTTTAACTCACCACACCCTCATCATTTTGCTATGGTCCCACCGGCTTTCCATGGCCTCCGACCTCTGAGCTTTTGACTTGCTATTCCCTGTGCTGGAATGTCCCTTCCCCTGCTCTCTCCAGACTGCCTCCTTTTCATCCAGGCTTAAAAGCCACCTCCCCCAGGAAGCATTCCATGACCTCCCAACCCCAGAGTATTATTCTTTATCACATCATTTCTTCCATTTTCTTCCTAGCACTGACAATATGTAATGACTTCACATATCCATTGGTTTCTTTCTCTTTTTTTTTTCTGTATTTATTTTTGCCTGAATTCTTTTATGAGAAACTGAGTCCCACGAGGGCTTATCTACTAGTATGCATTCAGAGACAAAGACATTGCCTTCCACATCATAACACTCAACACATATTTATTTGGAATAAAGGAATGAATGAACGCTTTAAAAAACTCATAGCGAAAACTGCTCTCCCCCAACATTTTAACATGAAGATTTCAAATATACAGAAATGTTGAAAGAATTGTACAATAATTACCCCTATCCCCACCTAGAGTCTACACTGGTCAATAGTTTGTGTAGTGGTTTGAAGCTTATCCATTCCTGTGCGTGTGGACCCACTGTAAATAGGACCTTAAAATGAGGCCACTTCAATTAAGGTGCAGGCAAGACCAATCAGGATGGGTCTTAATCCTATTACCAGAGTCCTTTATAAAAGAATGAAATTCAGCCACAGAGAGAGAAAGCCTCTGGAAGCAAGAAGCTGAAAGAAAACCTGAAGATACCTGGAGATACCGCCATATGCATTGCCATTTAACAGAGGGACCAAGGATCACCGGCAGTCAGCCCTGAGACACCAGTCTTCAGGGAGAAAGCATCACCTTGTTGATGCCTTGATTTATACATTTTCCCAGCCTCAAAACCATGAGCATATAAATTCCCACTGTTTAACCCCACCCTTTTCATGGTATAAGTGGCCTAGAAACTAAAACAGTTTGCTAGCATTGATTCATCACATATCTATTCTTCTATTGATCCCTCTTTCTGCCATCAATTTTGATGCATTTCAAAATAAGTTACAGACACTTTTACCCCTAAACGCTTTGGCATGCATCTTATTAAAGTTCAATCTTTGTTTATCATTTTCTCTTTTTTCTGTTTTGAGGAACAATTTATATACATGGAAATGCATAGGTCTCAGATGTGTCATTTGCTGAGTTTTGATAAATGCATATGCCCATGTGACCAAAATTCGTACCCAGATATATATTTCCATCACCTCAGAAGTTCCCTTGTGTCCTCTCCTAGTCAACCTCTGCCCCACCCCTTCCCAGAAACAACTGTTCCTGCTTTGTTTTGTTTTTACCTTAGACTAGTTTTGCCTGCTAAGGACTTCATGTAACTGAAATCACACAGTGTGCACTTCTGGGGTGTGGCCTCTTTCACTCAGCAAGCTTCTGAGACTCATCCACGTTTTTGCATTTATCAGTAGTCATCCATTTTTTAACATTTTTATGGTGAAATATAACATATATACAAAGAAAAGAAGCAAAAGCAATAATTTTCAAAGTACACTTCAACAAGTAGTTACAGAACACATTTCAGAGTTTGCGATGGGTTACCATTCCACTATTTCAGGTTTTTCCTTCTAGCTGGAGGCTAAAAGAAATATCAATATAATGATTCACCAGTCATACTCCCTTGTTAAGTCTTATTTTCTCTTCCTTCTTCTTTAATCTTTCTCCCAATTTATAGGGATCTTTGGGCAAGGCCCATTCTGACTTTGTCATGTTGAGAAGGAGTGTCGACAATAAAGGATAGGGGGATGTAATTAGTTGATAATCTTGGAGAGGCTGGTCCCGCTGGGTTTCAGGATCTATCTGGCCTAGGAAGCCTCTGAAAGTTTTAGGTTCCAGGAAAGTAAACTAAGTGCATGAAACTTTTATAGCGTCTCGGTTAGAGTCCCAGGTGTTCTTAAGAGTTAACAGGAGTGATGTTGGTTGGGGTTTGGCAAACCAAGGAAAGCAGCAATATCTAGCTGAAGCTTGCATAAGAATGGCCTCCAGAACAGCTTCTCATATCTATTTGATCCCTTTTAGTCACTGATGGCTTATTTTATTATGCTTTTCCTCCTTTTGATCAGGAAGGCTTGTCGATCCCACAGTACCAGGACCAGTTTCATCCCCAGAACTCATGTCCCTTGTTGTCAGGGTGGCGTTCACCCCTGAAAGTCATGTCCCACACATCAGGGAGGGTAATGATTTTCCTTGCAGGGTTGGGCTTAAAAAGTGGCCACATCTGAGCAACAAAAGAGGTTTCCTGGAAGAAACTCTTAGACCTCATTACAGGTAGTCTTAGCTTCTTCACTACAGAAATAGATTTCATAAGGGCAACCTTCAAAATCAAAGATTTGGCCTATTTTCTTGGGAGTCCGCAATGTTTAAGAGGGTACCCAGGGTTTCCCAGATGGGAAAGTTTAATAAAAGTTTAGCAGTTCCATATTTAAAAGATAAGTCTTCAATTAAAGAAAAAAATGAAGCTGATCTAGCTGGGACTAAAGTAAATCAGGATACAGGGTAAAAGATGATAGTATATGTACTCTAGAGCTTCACCTACTGTATGAGACCAAAGGCAGAGAGCTGTATTGTGTGTTACACAATTTTCTGTAACACACAATCTAAATCAACCTGTCTGGATAGCTCATTTAAACAACCCAAAACTCATGGAGCCCAGAACGGGAATGAGGACTTGTAATTCTGTATAGTTTAATGTAATACCTGGCTATATCCCAGACTATGGTGGGCTGACAATTAAAAAGAGTAGAGTCCCTTGAGGGACTGAAGCAGTTCTCCCTATTAACTGCTGAGTAGTACTCTATTGTCTGAATATACGGCTTGTTTTAGAAAATTCATTCTCCTGTTGATAGACATTTCAATTGTTTCCCACTTGGGATAATTATGAATAAAGCTATTATGATCGTTTCTTTACAAGTCTTTGTATTAACATTTTGATTTCTCTTGGGTAAATACCTAAAAAAGGAATTTTTTTGTCATAGGATAGAGGAATGTTTCATTTAAAAAAAACATTCCAGATCTTTTTCTAAAGGGTTGTCAATCATGAAAATATACATGGGCACTGAATTTCTGTTATGCCGACACAAGTCTTCAGAGGGTAAGTCTACAAATCAGAGTCTTTGCGAGCCTCTCAAGTCTGAGGTTCCCTGTTTCTGTTGTAATGACTGTGTCCATGTTTTTAAATGTGAATTTCACCAGGTTACTAGGTACACATGAGATTGCTGAGTTGGCAAATCTTCCCTTTTTCAAGAACGTCTGCAAAGATCAGAAATAAGAGGCATGTGCTCTTACCACAGTGTCATATTAATACATTTAAAGAACAGTTTGGGAGGATGTTGGAAGCTGGTACATTCCTGATTGATTTCCATGAGATCCGCTTGGAAAGACCACAAAGGGGCCTTTCCATCCAGGTCACTTGGAAGCCAGCAGGTAACACATAACTCAGGAGGAGCTTCCCACTGCAATTCCTCCACAATACACCACACACACACACACACACACACACACACACACACACACACACACACACACACACCAAAAGCCTGGCAGTCACTTGCCTTGTGCCTTTACTGAAGATTTGTAAACAGGAAAACAATGTGGGTCCCAGGACAAAGATACCATGGAAAAGTCCCTTAGAAGTTAACAACCAGAGTGTAACAGGTTCCCCAGATTTTCTTTGGGTTGAAAATGACCAAAAACAACTCAAAAACAAACAAACAAAAACAGAAAAGGGAGAAGACCTTTTCTCGGCCCATATAACAGAGAAGGTGAGGCTTCAAATGACATCATTAGGCCTCCCCAGCTCTGACTTCCTCTGATTGCTGCATTCTTAACTCTTTCTTTACTGAACAAGGCTTACATCCTCAGACTTGGCAATCACGGTGGGAAGAGAGTTTCCCTAAGTCCCAGAATTCAACCTCATTGGCTGGCTTGGGTCATGTGCCCCTGCTTGAGCCAATCAGGGCCAGGAAGATAGGGTAGTTTGATTGGCTGAGCCTGGATCATGTGCCCAGGCTGGTGTCACCTGCAGTTGTCCATCATACAGAAATTCCAAGTGCTGGGAGTAAAGCTGGTGAGTCCCTCAAATCACAAACCAAGGAGCTAATACCAGGAAAGGGGAAATGGAAGTTAGCCTAGAAAAGCATCATATATCTACCATACCCCTTTCTTTAGCCTGTGTGGATATGGTGCTTAGAGATAGAAGCTAAGGAGGGTTGACGCCACCAGGCTTAGCAAGACCTTGAAAAACGAAATCTCTAGGAGGTGAACAGTTTTTCTGCACAGTTTTCATGAGTAATTTGTAAAATCAGGCAGTGCTCATTCTAGTCCTTTACAGACTTATTATGAATTTAACTACACTTATGCAATAGCATCTCTTGAGATTTCTCAGCAATAAAGAAACACATACCAGTGGGGAAATGCTTTGTCTGCCTCATGCTTAAAAATGGGCAAATTAATATAAGGAAAAATGCAAAAAGTAAAATGCATTTCTTTGTTGGAAAGGCTTAGAAAACACTGGAGATTCGAAGAAGCAAGAATTAAAAGAAAGCATGCTGTGTGGGAGGATTTCCATACAATTGGATAAAAGTACAGATTTTTTAAAAACAGTTCATAGGTAATTATATTTGTTAGATTTTGTTCCAATAAAGTACTACACAAAAGACTACTTTTTCATGAGCCATTAAATGAAAGGTGTACCAGGAAATATGTATTCTCAATAGTATATTTTGTCATTAGTAAGAATAATGTTTTAATGGAAAAGCTGTAGAAGACTAAGTATGATAGAATAGAAGAGAGAATTGAGAGTTTTGTATGTTTTGAATGTGTGTGTATAGGAA